>JAQGBU010000175.1:0-51760 GCA_034698605.1 Isotoma decorata
TTTCCCCAAATTCCCTGCTCGCTTCCCCAATTCCCTGGTCGCGCTGCGACCGTGCGACCGAAGATTTTCGACCCGCGTTCTAATCTATGAAACACGGTAGCTACCTGAAAGCGACGATTTTTTATGTTTTAGTCTCTCAGAAAGCTCAATAAGACACCAGAAACTACCTTTTAGTATAGAGCACCAAGTTACTTCATTCCTCTTTACAAAAGAGAGGTTATCCAAACTAAATGATTCGATATAGGCTCGGATTTCCATGCTCTACTGCAACTATAGATGATAAATTGCTACTTTCTTCTAAATTCATCTTTACTAATCATGAACTCTAATTTTAGGGCATTTGTGGTTAATTATAATATCGGACTGAAGTTTTCGGATTCAGTGTAGCGGAGTGATATGATATCTACCACAAAGTGTAACTCATTAATTCTTCAACCCAACAGATATGTGACTTCGTAGTATGCTCTATACTTGTGTTTAGTGGAAAATACTCATAATAATGTTCGAAAGAGGTAAAAGTATGTGGATCATTATTCTACTGAAAAACTCCAAAAATGCAAAAGTAATCTTTACCACTATTTATTATTTCGGGAAAGTCATGAAATATGATTAGTGAATTTATTGATAGTAGATTGATTTGATGAAATATACACTTCGCAACCCATCAAATAGCAAATCTTACGCATACTCATAATTGATGTCCAAATTAATTAATATCTTAGAGTTGGGAGGCTGCAGACCGAGATACAGCAACTTTTACTCCAGACATTACACCATTGATTTTAGCTGCTCACAAAAATAATTATGAAATCATTAAAATCCTTCTCGACCGAGGAGCGACCATCCCTGTACCTCATGATGTCAAATGTGGTTGTGATTTGTGTGTGACGGCTGCAACTGAAGATTCTCTACGTTATTCTAGGTACGATTTGATAAAGCTAACTATTAATCTCAACCAATTCGACAATTAAAGCTTTTTCTAATGGTCATGCAAAACTGGACTTGTTACAATAAATAATTTTCTACTTTATTAACCACCACAGAGCAAGGATAAATGCGTACAGGGCTCTTGCAAGTCCATCGCTGATTTGCCTTTCCTCTAAAGATCCATTTCTAACAGCGTTCAAACTTTCATGGGAACTTCGCCGTCTGGCTAAGGCTGAAGCAGAATTTCGGGCTGAGTACAATGTAACTAAATATATATATTTTCATTTATGTACGATTATCTTACTGACAGAATGGCAGAATCAGATTGATCTAGTCGAAGTTGGATTTTATGAGTCATTTTATGCCTTTTGCTTACTTGTTCTAACGCATCGAGTGCAATGATTGAGGTATTGACTTTCTTTCCGGTAGGGTCAGAGAGTGCTATTTCATTAAGTATGTTTACTTGAGGCCTACTCAAGTGGTTAATACAAGTGCCTTATGCCATAATGACATGTCAACTGGGCTAGTTTGAGGATTAGAAGTTTTGATTCAAAACCTCATATCTCATACACAGCCCACTATAATGCACTTCGACGCTGTAATGGTACTTTCTGTGATGTAATCAAGAGATGTTATTGTTAATGATGCTACCAAGGCTTTTGTGCTGTAGGATTATGAATTAGCTGTGTATTACCACAGGTCTCCATGTATGCTTTCTGAGGTTCGTGTTCCTTTCTGACATGAGGTTGAAAAAATTCCAAGACATAATAAGTTTCATTCAGTACAATAACATTGTACACCATAATCATCTAAAACTTATTTTATTTTATCTTGAATTGTTTTCTTGACTCCTTGAGCCAACTCTTTGTTCATCAAACTCAGGGTAAAAATTAAAGCCACCGTGTAGAAGAATCCTAGGAGTAAAAGAATCGTGTTGTTTAAAATAAAAAGCAAAACATTGCAATCCTTTAAGCCCTAGATGCGATTTCGTTGTTTTTGGAATGTTTTTTTTTATTAAAGATACGGAGGATGAATCTTTTGAAGCCTGTATTATTTGTTCTGTAGGAATTACGTGCACAGTGTCAGGATTTTGCGACCATGTTACTGGGTCATGCTCGAACTTCTCTGGAACTCCAAACCCTTCTTAATTACAACAGTTCTGGAACGGCAGAGGAGGAAGAGGGGTGGGAGCCTGGGGAACGTCAAAATTTAGAACGACTTAAAATGGCTATTAAATTTAAACAGAAAAAGGTACACAATTGAATCATTAAGATGCTTAATGAATGCTTTAATTGAGACTTCTTATTAGCATCTCCATGCGAAGAAAAAAGACTTTCACACGGAGTGACCCAATGAATTTGGTTACATTAAAATTGTAACTTAATAAGTAGACCTTTGTTGCGATTATAATAACAATTTTGTCGACTTTAAAAAAAATCAATTGAATAAAATCCTTGCAGTTTGTGGCACATCCATCTGTTCAACAGCTTCTAGCTGCAATGTGGTACGAAGGACTTCCTGGCTTCAGAAGAAAAACCCTAGTCGCTCAGGTACTTTTTGAAAAGGGCATTGTGAGACTAGGGTTAGAACTTTCACTCCCTTTCCCTTTGCTTTTCCACAGTTAATTGATGTTGGGAAGCTTGGTGCTATGTTTCCTGTCTATAGTATGTATTATATGGCTGCTCCTGATTCAGAAATGGGAAAGTTTCTGAAAAAACCATTTGTCAAATTCATCTGTCACTCTGCCTCTTATGTCTTTTTTCTCAGTAAGACTCTTTTAATAACTCAACATGATCTCATCCAAAGACTTTAATTTCCAAGATTTGTTAGAATTTTTTAAATTTTGCAATGGGTTTTATTATGTTAAATATAGTCATTGCCTAATTTATTATTTCTACCCACAGCTTTGCTCGCGGCTGCATCACAACGTATAGAATTTGTCGTCCTTGACTTGTTTGGGAATGACTGGGTTCACGCAATGTTGAAAGAATGGCAAAGAAAAGAACGAGGAGCAATGCCTGGACTTGTGGAAACTGCTATCATAATTTACATGTTTGGTCTGTAACTGTCTTAAAATTTTATATAATACTTGAACAAGTTAATCTATTTATTTTAATAGATTCCCTTATTCGTCGATGAAGGTGTCATATGTCTAATTTTAAATGTTTTGTGCTGGATAACTGAAAGGCATGAAATCCTTTATGCTTGAATAGGTTGGATATGGGGTGAAATTAAATCCTTGTGGTCGGATGGGCTGATTGAATACATAAGTGATTTGTGGAATGTGGTGGATTTCATAACGAACAACTTCTATGTTGCATGGGTTGTTTTACGAGCTACAGCATGTTTCTGTGTCATGGTACGCTGTGACTTTTAGCTTATGCACTTCCGATTTTCATTTTTTGCTTTCTTTTTATGAAACTTTAAAAAACTTTAGTCTTGTTTTGTAGTTGTAATGTTTTCCTTCTCATGTATACAAAAAATTGCTTTCACCTACCTTTGACGAGGTTTTGAAGTGCAAAACTTTTGTCATTTTTGGCACCTTGTATTTCTCAAATAGTCCTGCTGCACACATTCAGACGATGGGAAATGAGCTTGTCAATGACAAGTTGTCAGTATTATTGGAATTGGGATAGGTTTCCATTTTAATGGGTAAAATTCGACTCTGGGGAGATCATGTAATCAGATATCTGAAGTTAGTTTTCAACATAACAGAACTAACTTAAAAGTAAAATAGTGCCTCCCTGAGTGGATAAGGCAAGTTAGGGAGTGGGTAGGATGACCAACTAAAATAATAGTCCATTTATTGTGTTGCTACATGCTCTCCCTAAAATAAACGTACTGAATAACCTAAGGCATGATTATGGTTAAAGTTAAGTAAATAGGAAAATAGACAGGTGTTTATGTTCAGCAAATAAAGTTATAGGGGAGTTTGAAAAAGAAACGAAAATTATGGCCTTTTTGACAATGTTCATTTCCGATCGACCTTAAAAAAGAAACCCCTTTTATAGAATTTATCCCTACTTTACGGCTTGTAAATCTTGTGAAGTTCATTCTTAATCTTGCTTGAAACATCTATAAGAAACTCTGAAACTACAAAATTTTTGCATCTAAATCGATTTAATTTGCATTAAAAAAACAATGAAGTAGCACCTTTATCCTGTGTTAGTTCTAAAAAGCTGTTAAACATAGTTGTATGTGCGTCTTTGTCATGTGTGCCATATGAACTGAAATGAATATAATATGAACATGAATAGAGAGAAGAATGGGAAGGAAATGACCCGTATTACCCGAGAGAGTTGTGGGATGAATTTGACCCTATGCTTTTATCTGAAGGTGCTTTTGGGGCTGGAATGATCTTCAGGTTTACCTAAACTAAATTTTTAAAAGCTTGTTCGTTTTTAGTCTATGATATTGGATTTGAAATACTTTATTTAAGAATTATTTTCTTTTAGCTTTCTCAAATTGGTTCACATGTTCAGCATAAATCCTCATCTTGGACCACTTCAGATCTCTTTAGGAAGAATGGTGACGGATATTATCAAGTTCTTCTTTATCTACACTCTTGTCATGTTCGCCTTCGGATGCGGTAAAACCCACTCATAAGCGGATTAGTTCGTTTAAACCCGTGTGACTCAAATCCTTTGAAAGAATTGTGTTAAATTTCAGGTCTGAACCAGCTACTTTGGTACTATGCGGATCTGGAGAAAGCCAAATGTTACTCGTTACCTAATAATCAGCCTGACTATGATGCTGGGGACTCGTGTTTCATTTGGAGACGGTTTGCTAAGTAAGAAAAGTCTCTCTTTATATACGTAGTTCATTTCAGAAACAAAGAGTACGGTACCTTGTGAGAGAAGTTAATGATTTAAAACAAATATACCTAGTTTAGGAAGATATGGACGTTTACAATTGAAAGGATATGTGGGGAATCATTTCGGGAGGGGTTTCTATTTCTATTATGACTTTGATGCCAATTTAGCTAGATCTGTTGAATTCTTTCATTAGAATTATAAAAAATGATGCGGCCTGGTGTATTAAGTCTATTAAAATGATGCTTTTAACTAAAATTTACGCCTTATGCTTTCTTTTAGCAATACTACTTGAAAATAATGAATCAAGAGAAATCAAATCCTTTGAAATGAACAATTAGTTTACATCGTTATGCACCCAATTTCTTCGAATTGGTCTGAAGTAATTTTTTTTCAATATTTTCTTTTAGTCTTTTCGAGACTTCTCAATCCTTGTTTTGGGCAGGCTTCGGACTTGTGGAATTAGATGCTTTCGAACTTACAGGAATCAAAGGGTTTACAAGATTTTGGGGTCTCCTTATGTTTGGATCGTATTCAGTCATCAACATTATTGTCCTTCTCAACATGCTTATTGCTATGATGTCCAATTCTTATCAGATCATTTCGGTATTTTCACTTACAAAACATTTTGAGCAAAACATGCAATGATCTGAGATTAATCGTCATATTTGCGTATTTTTATTTGTAATAGGAACGCAGTGATACTGAGTGGAAATTTGCTCGTTCTAAACTCTGGATCAGCTATTTTGATGAAGGTAAAGCTTGCATCTTTTCTATAAAAATTTACATCTGTTCACTTAAATATCTACACTACTATTTGATTAATATTTAGGAGCAACCGTACCAGCTCCATTCAATATGATACCGACTCTGAAAACTTTCAAAAGACTACTCTGTTGTGGAAAGAAGCTTGAAAGAGTAACATCTATTAAGGTAAATATTCATAGGTCTTTTCTGTCTTGTAACTGATAAATAGATAGAGGAGTACCCACTATTCCATAAACAAAACAATTCAATTACAGAGACGGGGAGCTTTGCAACGATATATGTATATAACTCGCATGTTGGTTCGTCGATTTGTAAGTGCAGAAGAAAATAGAAAGCAAGGGGAAGCGGGTATCACAGAAGACGATGTGAATGAGATTCGACAAGATATTTCATCCTTCCGGTATGAACTTATCGATGTTCTTCGATCCAATGGGATGAGAACACCAAATCTCCAACCAGGAGGGGCACTTGTGTCAGGTCGCAAAGGGAAAGTCATGGAACGTCGATTGATGAAAGATTTCCAGATAGGAGTGATTGAAAATGCTGTAAAAGAAGCTATCATAAATGACGAAGGAAATCCCAAAGATGTATTCTCTCGAATAGCTAAGGCCATTGGAGGTAAAAAAGAAAAGAAGGATTGGAATGCTCTTGTGCGAAAAGCTTCAGTTAGAGCAGACCCTATTGGGTCAAAGCAGACATCTTTGAAACGAAAAAGTGCTCGGCGAAGAAGAATTGAAGCGGAGAATGCAGCTTTGTTCTCTATGGATCCTGATAAGTAAGAATTCTGTAAATTCTTTTGTAAAAATTTTCTATTTATCAAAATTTTTGATTTTGTGTCTAAATAAATTTAACAGATTGGCAGAATACAACCCGAAACTTCAAGATGTATCTGCAGCAACGAGAGTTGCTTATGCAAAATTCAAGACAAAGATGCTTATGAGTCATATTCACGAAGAAGATGGTTCAGCAGGTGAGTCAGAGAGAGGATCACCATACGCTACACCTTCTGGAAAGCCTAAAACTTGGACAGCTAGTAAGAAAAGAAAAATAAGAGGTCTGAGGCGAGCTTCGGCGACGGGCGCAATGATTTCTCAGGAAGCTGACACTAAAGTTCAAGACGGTAAAGCCGTTGTAGCGAAAGATAAAAAACAAGGGTCTGCTTCTCTCCAAAGTGAAACACCAATTCTAACTCCAATTTTGAAGGTTAGGAAGGATGTAAAGGATGACAAAAAAGATGTTTCGAAAATTGATTCAAAAACTGAAACAAAAATTGAAACAAAAACTGATGCCAAACCTGATCCAGGAAGTGAAACGAAATCTGAGTCAAAAAGTGATTCAAAAGTTGATTCAGCAGTTGTTACAAAAACCGATTCTAAAGTTGATGGAAAAATCGAGTCTGAAGTTGAGAGAAAACCTTCAGAACCAAAGCCAGAATCAAGTTCTGGTGCAAAAGATACAACAAAATCAGACCCACCAGTCGAGTCCCCGACGAAAGTCAAAGAAGAAGATAGTACAGACGTACAGGAGCCATTGGTGTCTTCAAAAGAGCCTCAGCCATCAACGTCTAAACAAGCTGCTAGAAGGGGTTCAGATTTTACTGTGGTTCAAATAGAGCCGACAGAGCAGGATTCAAAACCGACACATGTTGAAAAAGAAGCGGACAGTAAGGGTCCAGTTCCAACGTCATCAGATACTTTATTAGTGCCACTACCACCTTCCCCAACAGCATCTGGGAGAATCAGTCCTAGTGGCAAATCTGCAGTTACTGGACAAACCAGAACTGGGTGGATTTAATCTTGATAGTTGTAGTTGATTTGGTAGAAGGTAGACATTTGGACTCATGGTCGTGATTTGTTCTTTAAGTTTCAGTATAATTCATAAACTTAATGGTAATATATTTTAAGAGAACAAAATATGCAATAAATCACAATCAAACAGTTGCTGAAACCTTATTTTTAAGACTGCATCGCATCGATTTCATGATCTAGCTACACACTAGTAGTGGTTTTAATTTTATGAATTACGTCAGTGAAAACAATTGAAGCTACTGAAAATATCTAAAATAAGTCATTTGAGACAAAATATCAAATAGTGAAGATCACAAACAGCATGTGTGTGTTATCATATTCTTATTGTAATTGATTTAAGTATTACGGACACCCTTGAAAAGAAGTAATCCATTCACCCCTATTAATAATATCAGTTTTTTCAAAAGCTCTGATAACTTTGTTAAATTACTACTTATTGGAGACTGCATGATGGCATTTGTTTCATTGTTTCGTATGGGAATTTTTCATACAATGTAGCAAGAATTTTTGGTTCAGAGTGAAAACTTTGTAGGGAATTGCATTAATTTGGCATTATGGCATTAATTTTAATCGTATGTTTGAGGAACCGATAATAATGGATATGTTTTTGTCATTAATGCGTTTGGGTCCTATTTAGCCAATCGCATAACAGATTTTGCTCCAATGATGGTTCAATCTATGAAAACATTTAAATGGGAATTTCGGCTGTATAACCTTTCATGTTTCAACTGTATCCGGTAGTTATCCTCAAACGTTTTTACACACACTTGTAATTTAATTTCCTTAATTAGCTTAGGATGTACAATTTTCTAACGACAGTATAAAAGGTGTTTGCCTATGCCTATGTGTTTCAGGAAGTTCGATGAATAAATTCCGTCAAATTTTTACCTAGGCAGTTTGGCTTAATATTTCTTTAGCATTTAAAATTGAATACAAAAATTGCTTTCAAGATGCATTTAATTCGCAGGTTCCTTTTCAATTACTAAGAATTTAATACTTTTTCAAATGTTTAAAACTTTAATTTTTTTTCACTTCAACAGTAAATTTCGTCAGTGCAACTTTATTCATAGCATAAAAATAAAACACTTATACTTCTGTCGTGAGTTTGCTACAAATCCTGAATGCCGATGAGTTATTCAGAAAGAAACATGCAATTTTAGATCATCACTCAAATGGATAATTTACTCAGTTTTATTTTTCAAATGAATATTCAATTGAAGAACCAATAATAAATAATGATAAATAATGAAAAAATTTCCCGATACAAGATTTGCTCTAACCTTCTCCAATTTTTTAGATTTTAAGTTTCAGTCAATTTAAATGATTCTAAAGCTTACTACAGTTTTTTAAACGAATGGAAAATCAGTCCAGCTCATTTCTTGTTTTCAAAACCATGAACCACCCATGGATGGGCGTTTAATAGTCTTGACCCCTTCAACCCTCTGTCCAACTATTGGTAGATCCATCTGCAAAGTATTGCTGGTGCTGGAACCTCCAGGTCGCAGCTGATTAGTACTAGAACCTGACGCAGGCTTTTTCCCTATTGCTGGCGAATTTTCCCCACTTTCCGACTTTTCATCACTTATCAACAAAACATCGTCACCAGATTCATCAGTTACTTGCATGTAAATTGGTTCTGCCGCTAGAGGTGACTTTACATTTGAGGTGACCTTTGTCAAACGCTTATCATCAGATGCAGGCTGAACAGTTATTATGGCTCCTGACCCTCCTGGTGGTTCCATTTGGATATCACTCGAGTCTATGTTTCTTAGAGATCTGGCTCGTGATGGGATTTGAGGAATCTCTACTTCCATTGAAATCATTGTATCAGCCACCATGGGGAGTTCAAACGCTTCCGGAAAAGATTTAGAAACTTTGCTATTACTAAGCTCTCTTAATTTAGGACTCCTCTTAGCAGCAGACCCAGTTGACGCTGTAGATGGTGATTTAGGTTCAGGCACAGGGTCCGACTCTTTACATGGATTCTTAGCTTGGTCTGAAGATATTCCGTGAGTTGGAATTGGTTGATCCATAATAATGCAATTATTTTCCTTGTTCCCGGTAGTTGCAGACTGATTGCTCTTCAAAAGTGTTCCTGCAGAAAGATTACTAAAGGATGGTCCTAGCTTATGATCCGTCCCTGCTTTCAAATTTACACTGTTTTCTGGTTTGCCCGTTGTCTTGTTGTTCTGAATGGATAAAACCTTTCCGGGTGACTGATCGTCCAAAATTTTATCAGGTTCAGGAGAATGGGCAATAGGAGAAGGACCCCTTTCGTTTAAAACCATTCTTTGAGCATCAGCCATCGCTTTCTTCAGAGATTGACGAGATCTGAATGACTCACTGCTTGTGGACTTGCCAATATGAACACTGAAATAAAGGTTTTACCACGTAAGGTTTTAATAATTATTTACGAAAATGCGGTCCAAAATGTTTAACTGACTTAAACTTACAGATGCTTAGGTGGCATTGCCAATCTTTCTCGGTTCATCAAAGCGAGTCGTGCCATTCGCCGGAAACGGTCTGCTCCCTTTCTTTCTCCGTTGTCATCATCATCCCTCTTTTCCATATCATTTTCAACATGCATTAAAATTGTCTCATCTCCAGCAGCCGGAGCAACATGAAACCCCCGGAAAAGACGTCGTTCCCATTCTCGAGTTTTTTTGGACAGAGCCACAGCTAAGAAACCAGTTGCAAAATTGCAATAACAATATTTTTTTTCCGTATCTTAATAAATTTTAGATTAGCATAAATTTGCTTACGCCTTTTGCTATAGCTATTGACTTTATATCCATTATTTCGAAATAGTTCAAAAATATCACAACGAAGGGTCGAAACTTCACTTTTTATTTCATTAATATCATCTTCAGTTACTGGGTTTTCCACAGACTTTCTTTGCCTTCCACTAACATATCTCCACACTAAAGCTCGCATCACAGCGGTATACTCGCGAGCTTGTTCTCGAAGCTCAGCCAGTCGTGCTTCTTTCTGTAAATTGTACAATTATTATTTTTTTATTATTTACTAAGACGATCTTAAGCTAGATTATAAGGTTGTATGCTTTAAAATGAGTGAAAAAGGTACATGTTTTGAAATGCTTCCTTTCTTGGCGAAATTTGGAAGAAGCCGAATGAATACACGTTTCAGTTGTTTGAAAGTAGGAAACAAATTGAATGGTGCAGGTAATGTTGCATCTTCATCAAAATATGTCAACCACAGTTTTGTTCGTGCAAACTTCCATTCAGTGTCAGCTTTTTCCTGTTTAATGGTAAACAATTAATCTGTGGTGAGCCTTTTTTAAATAATTTTAATAAAAGAATCCTTCGCTTACAGTAATCATTGCGTAAGAGTTTGACATCATAGCGATAAGGAGATTCAACAACACTATCACGTTGATAACACTGTACGATCCGAACATAAGAAGACCCCAGAATCTCGTGTAGGATTTGATTCCAGTTAGTTCAAAGTCAGCAAGGCTGACCATTCCAAAACTTGCCCAAAATAGCGATTGCGATGACTCGAATAAGCTTTCATGATTATTCAAAAATATTAACTATTAAATTTCATTATTTTTTCTTCAAACACAAAAGCTTTTGACTTTTACAGTTTCAATTACTTTCCAAATCTTCTCCATTTCATACAAGCTTCTGCATTTTTATTCCAATCGGGTAATCCGCCAGGAAGAGAGTAGCATTTTTCCTTTTCCAAGTCCGCAAAATACCACAGAAGCTGGTTTAGACCTGAAAAATGTTCCGACCAATTGTTTCTTTTACTGCGAAATGCAAAAACTATCGAATAAAATGTTGTCTCCTTAAAACTCACCGCATGCGAAAGCAAACAACACTAATGAGTAAAAAAAGAAAAATTTCAGAATGTCAACAACCATTCGACCCAAAGATATTTGCAAGGGTCCCAAATGAGGATTGATGGATGAAATCTGAACCAGCTTCAGAGCACTATGGATTTTAAATTCCACCATTTGCATGAACTATTTACCTTGAATTCTTTAAAAAAAAAAGTAGAGCTCTTAATACCTGAAAATGTTTGCAGCCGCAAATAAACCCTCGGCAATTAGTTGAGGATCATAATCATCCCAATGCTCCCTGGGAATATATGCTGACTCTGGATCCCTGGGGAGTATCATCTAACTTTAATACTCTTGCTTATTTTAATAAAAGCGAATGCTTCAATTAAATTGAACTCTTACATTGAAATTTCATGTCTTTGTTGTAAAAATGCCCATGATCGTAGCACAACAACCATTATATACAAAGAATTACGAAGAAAATCAATTGCATTCCATAAATTAGTGGTATAAGCTTTTATCCCGGATTTTATCAGTTCTCTTGCCTCGTCCAGTATGTAACCTAATGATAATAAACAATAATCAAATTACGAAAATGCAAACACCAAAATGAAATCTTTACAATTGACATCTATTCATTACCAAGCAGGTATAATGCAACAAGTAGCTCAAGATAAGTTGGTGGGTTTCCTCGGTGAACTATCCTGTAAGCCGATCCATTTGAAAACTCTTCATGTTTTCGAGATTTCCACCACTCAAATAGCTGCTCTTCAATTCTTTGTGACACAAGAATAAGAAGCACTGAAATCATAAAATGTTTCAGTTATACAGCCAATTTACCATCATAATTGGAATGTCCATGAATATGAAGCGTGTATTAAACTTAAAAAAGTTTACACAAGAAGAACAAGTAGGAAGATGAATGGATTAGAAACTTCATGAATGGTTTTCGTAGAAGCTTTCCAGTACCACTTTTTGGAGCGATCATGTACCACACGCAGTAAAATGGGAAAGCAACAATCACCCGAGCAATATCCAAACATTTCCTCACTGTAGTCTTCTGCCGAAACCCAGGTAGTCCATCGTACCAAATAGCTGCCAAAAGTTGTTGTACCCAAGAATGGGCTACAAACTATAAATTCGTAAATATAATATTCAACTTTTAACGCTTGCAATTTTTTTTAAAACGCTTATTTAGACATTTCTTAAAAAGGAACAAGAATTCTTGAAACAGAAAAAGTATATCCATTCACCTTCTTTTGTTTATAGTCAATGGCCAACCGAAGTCGAGCTAGGCCACCCTCAGCACATTCTCCAGGGTCCAAATCATCTACACTAATATCGTCTTCATCTTTCATAATGTGTGGATCATAATTTAGCATCACTTCCAACTCATGAGTGGTTCTTGTGTGACTCAAAAGGTCAACTGCAAATGATTGACTTTTTGTACGAAGTTCCTTTAGAAAACCATAATTGAAATCATATTGGAAAAGTATTGTAATATTTTGCATGCATTTGTATTTGTTCTGTTTAGGTAGAATCCACTGTATTTTACCATGTACTCCGCACGAAATTCCTTTTCAGAAAAGCAAAGCTGTTTTAACTCCCATGATAACTCAAAGGCTGTAAGCAGGGGATCCACAGATGTCAAAGCGATAAGTGATGGACTTGCTAAAGCTTTGTATGAATTTATTCTCGATGCTGAATGCCTCAGTGAATCTTCACGAACTCCTCGTAAGCAATCATCACAAGCGCATCTAAATTAATGATTGTATAAAAGACCCATGCAGAAATCTATAAAGTATGGCCAACCTTTCAATCATGATGACGCACATTACCTTATATCATGCGGCATGGGAAGCGTAGCTCCTCGATCAAGAAGAATTTTCAAGATCTCATAGTTATTCTGATGAGCTGCTAAAATCAACGGAGTTATTTCTGGTGTAAAGCTTGCAATATCTCGATCAATACTTTCCCAGCTCTGTAGATATTTCAATGATATGATATTCCTTGCACAAACCCAAAGCAAAAGATTATTAATTATGACATATTTAAAAACGTTATCTTACATAAGGCTCTCCTTCTTTATGAATTAATTCTTCATGCTCTAAAAGAAGTTCCACAGCTTCCACGAACTCTTGCTCAATAGCGTGTAATAACGCGTCTTGAGTTTTTACCCCCATTACGATCAGAAGTTCCACCATTGAGAATTGTTCCGACTCAATTGCCATAAGCAAAGCGTTTCTGCCCAGTGGATCCATGCAATTTATATCCAAACCCCCATCCCTATGAGCTTGTTGAATCATCCTTTATTTATATCAAGATCAAATTAGGTCCATTAATTAATAATGCAACTTTTAAAATTTAAAAATTTCAAGCTGCAAAGCATAAGCTAACTCAGGTACCTCCGGACTGTTGCAAGGTCTCCACGTTCAACAGACAATAAGTATTGCTTTTCATCTGCACTAAGACTTTTCGGAAGTCTTGGCATTCGAACATTTCGATCACGTTGAAGAACTTCAGATCTTCTTCGACCCTATTTATTGTTGAAGGTTAATATGTTAGTTTTAAATAAAATTACATTCAAAATGCAAAAAAAGAAATTCCTCCAAATGTTGAATTACATTAAAGATACACTAGTAAAAAGGATTCTTTCTTTTTTCAACAGTTCTGCATATTAAAGTTTTCTTCGTATTTGATCATATCTCATAATTTACACTAATTAAGAAGCTCTTGAAATTCATCAGCTTACGTCTATGTTCAACATTGATAGTACGATGATTTCATACACCATTCACACACACATCCCACTAAAGTTTTACAGTTACAGCCTTACAGCTAATCCAATTGTGTCCGGAATCCCCGAGTGCATATTGCTTACCCTGGTCACAAAATAGGTTCCTCAACTAACAGGATTTAAAGCTAATAAAGTAATTAGAGCTAACTTTTTGTGACTTTTGTGTACTTGTCCGTGTCACCATTGACCTTTGACTTTTCTAAGATTCATTTATCAAGAGAAGTTTTCGGGTTTCAAAATTTTCAAAGCTCTAGCTAAATCTATATATAATCCTTCAGAATTATATTAGGAAGTATTTATTACACCATTCAAATGCTATTAACGGCGAAGTTTCATAAATCTTCAACTTCTTTGATTAAAATGATTCACATTAAAAATTTTCAAAATCGTACGTTTCTACAATAAACGAAATATTACCTGTTCCGCAAGCGACGTATCGCATTGCCTCTGCACACTCGTATGCTGAGACATATTTGACAAGGCTTTCAGAAAACCCTTCTATAAAGAAAAATGATGCAACGGTTGTTAGTATATTTTCTGAAATTCACTTTTATTTCCTAAATTAAGACATGGCACAGGGTAAATTGTTGATTAGTAGTAGTCAACAACGAATTGGACAATGATTCAGAGGAGACTAGGAACAATATACTGACCTGACTCCCTTTTTATGGGCGATAGTTGTCTACTAGGAGTTAAGAAAAATGGACTTTGAAGACATTTGCGTCGTATCTTGTATGTAATATTGAAGTGTGAACATTTGTCCTGACCTGGTTTATTAGTCTTATTTAGTATTTAATACACAAGACCTGTCCATTATTTCATTTCACAGGGTATGCATTACAAAAACAAAAGTATCCGAATGGTCAAGTCAGGTCCATGCAAAATGTCTCTTTATTTTCGCCAAGTATATTGGAGTTTGTCATTTGGCATATATAAGGATTCATATTCTTCATACTATCTATCTTATTTTGATACTCCACACTAACCAAAACTCATTGTAGTTGACATCTTCCTTTGTGACCGTTGATGCTAGCTTCTAAGGATGCCGTTTTAGTCAATACCCACCACTTCAGTACTCACATTGACAATGCAATGATGCAGGCTTACAGTAGGTTTTTCTGAAATTAATTCATCCTCACTTGTAATTGGATTAATTTGTTTTACTTCGGAGTTCCACTGCACTGGTTTTTACAAAAGGGCTTTGTCCCCGAGCCACGGAGAATACTCTCTGAAACTCGATATAAACACGGAACACTGTTATTAGCTTCAGTCTAATGTGTTTCTGTAATCAAGATCGAATGTTTTGAAATATATTTATAACCCTGTACTGAAAATACTACCTTGCATTGGAAATGTTGGATTTTGAAAATCCACACTACCTCTTAAAAAATCATATCTACAGTAAAAATTGAACTTGGAACTTTTTATGTAAAACTCCAAGTTTGGCTCTAATCGACTTAACATGAAAGCAAAAAATTAACCCCCCTTTGAAAGTTCACTCAAGACGGTTTGGAAAATAACCCTAATATCAATTAAGAGCACGTATTATGTACCAGACAAACAAAACTTACAATATTTATTTCCTAATAATATTCATAAGTCTTGAGATTCAAATATTTTATGCATGAGTAGATGAGGTTGACCTGGGAATGGGGCTCATTACCAATACCTGTGCACACCCTTCAAATCTTTTATAAAACCTATTGATTTCTTTGAATTCTTACACCGTTACACCTTTTTTAGCCTTAATTCTTACCCAGACCACAATAATGCATTAAAGTACATTCATTTAATTTTGGTAAACTATACCAAGCCAAATATAACATTTATTTACAGAGAGACCATGTGTGTTTTAAATACAAATTAATTCTTCAAATCTATATTATGCCATTATGCCTGATTAAATCCCACATGTACCTGTCTAATCTCAAACAAATGCATCCATTCATTCTTAGCAACATTTGAATACATTAAGCAATTATGCTAACCTTCTGAAGTTATTAGAAATTACGAAAGGGACCCTTGACCTTAAGGATCAACCTAGTGGGCGATTCATTCCATCATACAGCTTAATTTATGCTCCTTTCTTGTCAGTACGGCTATAAGCAATATAAAATCAAGCTTTTGAGACATTAAAAATCCCTTTGAACCGCAGCATGAGGGGTATCTCAACTTTGCGCTTGGCCTGGTAATTTACAGCTTCTGTTTTTTATGTACGTGTGTTATCCTCTGCTCTGATAAAAACAGAAAAATATATATGCACAAACTTATCCCTTTTTAACTTCCTTAGTTATTCACCCACAGGGATAAAAGTCTCATTAACATTTCAGGTAGATAATGACACAAACAAATAGGACTGTCTACCACCACCTGTCTCCTAATGAAATCTTCTCCTAATATCCTACTTAATAAATAATAGCATGAACTACTCTCAAGCTTTTAAAATAAAGATAAGATATTGACAAATAATAATTAGAAGCCCCATTAAATACTTTGATTTGTTGGTGGAATGAACAAGGGAGCCGTGTATGATTTAGTCAAACCCGAACTTCCGGTAACGTTTCTGCCGTTGCCCTCTCGTGCACAGGAACATCCACATCCTCGCTTCTTCACTCCAGAAAGGAAATTCTGAAAGTAAAAGTCTTACCTTATTGAATCCAGATACAGACATTCAGACATTGAATTGAACAAGTTATGCAAATACAAATGATAAAAAAAAATACTATCACTCCACATCTACATTACGTAAACTTCTCAAGTCATCTAATCTTAAGAACACATTTACTTCTATTAAGTAACATAAATATCAATATATCGAGTAAGCATTCCAAATTCTAAATCATTTTTTAATCATACTGTTGTGTAAACTAACAAAATTATAAATTATCTTCATTGGAATAAAAATAAATAAATATTAAAGTTGAAAGCGAAGTTGTGGTTTGTGCTGGTATATTCAATCTTAATCTGTATTTAGTATTGAAAACATTGTTAAAATATCTCAAAAGCCAAGAAAAAGAATAGTAGAATTAATGAATTGCTAAGCTATTTCATAGGATTGAATATTAATTTAACCTATCTGATTAATTAGTGAGTGTCTCAGCAATTCTGAATTATATTGGTAAGAACAACTTAAGAAGATAGATGCAGTTGTGCTTTTAAATCTCTGTGATTTCAAAAACAAAATATAAGATCAACCCTCAGTTCCCCAAAACAAGAATTTATACTTCAATCCTTAAAATCAAAAATCAACCCGTTCCGTCTTCTAGGGTTTTCTGAACACTATTATAGGCATTATATAAATACATTTTGAAGAATTATCTTTCTAGTCAAGGTTTATTGTTCAACCAGCTGGTTATTGTGTGGCTGTCAATTTCCACACTGACTGCAAAATTTCTACAGACATTTACAATATTTACATCCCACATCCTGTCAAGCTTGAACTTGACCCGGTTGACCCTTAAAAGCCAGTGTATAAATAAGCTTTCATAGTGCATTTATATTTAAAGGTAAGGACATAAGCAATAAAATAATAGCTATGCTTGTTGATAAGCTTTGAGCTTAGTCATGCATTTAAATATTTTATCTTTCATCTTTTGACATTTATTGGTTCAACTCTCTTATCATCGAACACAGCAAAAGCTGATAGGATGCATGCATGATGCATACACGTCTAAAAAAATTTATCTATAATGCACTTGAAAGAATTATTTAAACTGAAAGTTAACAGTTAAATTTATCAATGAATTTTTATTTTTTTGATAGAAAGAATCGGGTGGAGTCACAACTTGAAGTATATGACTTTAAAGAGGTGACGTGGAAATTGTCATCAGAAGATACTAGACGTGGAAGGTAATTGGTTCCTTAAATAATATATATTTTTGTGTGGAAGAAAAATGAGAAAGGGTCTCAACTCGGTCTGCTGAGCTGGACTGTCTGGAGGCCCTATTAATGTGGTTTTATTATGTATTGAAAAACCATATTGAGGGAAGGGATTAATTACTGCACTATGCATGTGCATTATGAAGCTAGGAGGTGTATGTAACCTAAGCATTGTTTTTCGAAGTCCCACAGGGTAGACTTGACTATAAGCTTGAGCTACTGTGGACCTTGGGACACTAGCAATAACCTTAATAACCTATTTATTATTGAAAAAACAATACCACATTTCACACAAAAGTTCTTATGGATGGCGAGTTGAATATGGGTTTTGTTTTGGAAAGTTGCTTTTATGTTTACTTATTTTATAAAATGTACGGAAAATGAAGGGTTGTTAAAAATTGCGAACCAAAATTGGGTCTGTTTTATTTCGTTGATTTAATTTGAAAACTTTTAAAGGCCATAAATCCGAAACTATTTAAATTAAGTAAACCGAGTAAACCCCATTCAAAAGAAAGTAGTTTCTCAGTATATCAGTAGGTAGTTAGAGAATTCAATTCAAAGTTATGGTTGCTGATGCCCTCAAAATTAGATGTAAGGTCTGAGATAAGATATTAATTATAAAAAATAAGACTTGACTAACTCTGCAACTTTCTGTTAAATTTTTTTTTTCAGAAACGGAAAACCCTGAAACTGTGACTGTGTAGCTGACCCTGTGATATCTGTACACGCATGCAGAAATAGAAAGATAACATCAATAACTAGTGAAAGTGAAGTGCTAGTGTGAAGGTTTTAAAAAATTAAGCAAATTAGAATTGAAGACAATCATTGACTGAATTATATCTATGTTGTAAGCCTCAGAAGTCAGAAGACTCAGAACTATACGAGTTCCCTTAATAAATATTATCGTGTAAATCGTAATCCTTATAACCATCCTTATCTGCTCGTCCTTAAATAGTAACCTGTTCGTTTCCAAATTTACATCTTTCAAGGAGAGCTGCTCAAATCAATTTTAGGATAATTCATTTAATCATTATCAATAGTATTAATACTAGACACTATTCAAAAATGGATACATTTATTTTGAAAAAACTTCCGTGTTTTGATGTTAAAATGAATAGCATTGCCACCACTTTAGTTTCGTTTTCTGCTTCCACCGTTGTTGTAAGTTATAATAGTAGCATGGAGCAGTAGATAAGGTTTACGATATCATTATGGAGCTGTAGGTTAGGTTAGCCGGTTTCCTTTTCCCGTTGACGACTTGCCTTTTCTTTCTCGTAGTTTCATTTTCAACCTTGAATACTTATCAGTTGGTAGGGAGTCTTCTCTCTTTTCCAACAGTATAAGTTTCTCTTTTTTAACCGTTTCCTTATGTAGCTTTTGTAGTTTAGAATAAAATGAAATTGTCTATTATCTTCCTTAGTTAATTTATAATTTGTGTTTCCTCTTCTGGCATATATGAATAGGTAATTTTGCGTATACCCTATCCTAATTTTACTCCTGTCCTAAGTCCTGTTTTCCTCTTATTCATTCAGCATCTACCTTTAACCTTTTTACCTTATTACCTTTTCTATACCATTGTGTTTGGAAGCAAACTCTTTGTTTCTGTTGAAGCAATTTGTTCTTCGGATTTCTTTGTTGAATACCTGAATCGAATTAAAATATGGCAACTTTCAAAGATGGAAAAAATCCTCCGGAGCCCGATTGTATGGATAATTGCAGTAGCAAAATCCACGGGACTGAAATATGTTCACTTGCTACTGGAATTGAAACTGATGCTGTTGTAGCACTGTGGCTGAAAAAATGTGCTAACTATGCCCATGTTAGAGATCCACATGGTCGAAATGCTCTGCATATTGTGGCTTCAACAGGGAATCATGATGTGAGTCTATGGCATTAATTCTTTTCAAAATTTTTTATATTAAGTCGCAATCGTAGTCCAAATAAAAAAAATTCATGGAAATCGGCCGATAATTGGCTGAGATACCGGTATGAGTTGGTTTTAAAAGTACGATGGACTTCATACTTAGGCTTTGCCGTTATAGCAATATTTTTACATTGCTTTAACATTTGCCTCAACTAAGAAAATATAGCTTGGAACCATTACTTAATTACTGTTGTATTTTCTTTTTTTATTTTCTAGGCATTGGGATGGCTGATTAAACGCGCTGGAAGTGACATAGACAAAAAGGATAAAATATCTGGGTATACAGCACTTCATAGAAGCATATTTTTTGGACAAATTCATATTGCACGCAGTTTGATTAGTGTAAGTAATAATATCAACGACATTGATTAGGCTCTATTGAGATGGGCAACTGGATGTATGAAAAACAGTTGCAAGGGTTATTAAACGTTTTTATCTAAAAATACCGTTTATTAAACAGTTCAATGCTGACATCCATCTTAAAGATAATGAGGGAATGACTGCATTTGAGTTATGCCATGCTGATCGTCCTAGGCAGTTTGAGTTTCATATTCGTTCTGATCCGTCCGAACTCTTTGTTTGGGGGACAAACGATAACTACACTTTGGGCAAAACTATTCAGCAATCCCGTCCGATTCCAGAGCAGCTGGAGTTGTTTCGGAAAAATAATACTCGCATAATGCAGGTATAACTGGATTCTGGAGTTTTTACATCAGTTTTTTGTTCTGTAGTACATGACCTCATTATAAAATAATTTTTTACCCTCAGGTTGCAATATGTACATATCACTCAGTATTTCTCACTCAGTCTGGAGAAGTTTACGTTTGTGGATCAGGTCGCGGGGGAAAACTTGGCTTAGGTCATGAGTCTTCGGTTTTAACGCCAGAATTGTTGCATTTAAAAGCCACTGCTAAATGTATACAAATAGCTGCTGGAGTTGATCATACGTTGTTTCTCCTCGAAAATGGAAAGGTTCGCTTAATCGCAATCAAAATAGCTTTTGGTATTTTTAGGGTTTTAGACTTAAGATTTATTTAAATAGGTTGTAAGCTGTGGATCTAACGAATGTGGTTTAGTTGGACAGAAAGAATCAGTACATGAGGTACTTCATCCAAGAAATGTTGAATTTCCTTCAAAAACGACTATAAAAGGAGTCTTAGCAGCACGATATCACTCGGTATTTTACACACCACGAAAAATTTTTACGTGTGGAGCCAATAGAGGACAATTAGGTCATTCCGCTGATAAAGGCCCAGTTGTTTACGAACCAAAACTGGTATAACGAAAGAATAAAAAATTATAAACTCTTACGGTGTATTAAACGACCGTGTGAGTCGCATTCATACATTGTATAATAAATGTTTTGTACGTAGGTAAGTCAAATAGCGTTGGACCCGGAAGGAGAAATCAAGTTCACACAGTTTGCTTGCAGTGATCATGCTACGGTTGTCAGAGCAAGCTCAGGCATAGTATACGTATTTCATAAGTTCGAATGCTATAAAATCAACACAAGGTAACGCGAATTATTTTATTCTGATGATATTAGAGTTAGATGTTAAAGCATTCTGTAACTTTTTTTTTGAATAGGCATTTCGACGTTGAAAAAATTCAAGTTATTGGAGGGGGTTTCGGAGAAGGTTACAATGCTGAGAAGTCTGGAAAAATATTTAAAGAGGATGGTAATCCTGCGAATGAGCCCTTAACAATTTTGATGCTCACAACCACTGGTAGAATAGTTATTTGGAGAGAGAATACCTTGCCAAATTCTTCAGGGGTTGGAACATTTAGTCGAGTGGTCTTTAATACTGGGAGAAGTGTTTTGGACATTTCTGACTTCTGTGTGAGTCAGAGTTGCCTTCTGTTTACGACAGCAAACGGAGAAGCTTACCGATCAGGTTGGAAACCCAGTAATTTGCCAATCTTAATGCCAAGTTTGCAACAAAAAGCCCTGGCCCAAGCGTCTCAAAATGATTTTCAAATATCTGCCGGTAGTCGCAGGGCACAAAAGGGTAAGTCTAAAGATGAGATAAAAGTTTGACGAAAAAGCAATGAATGGTCTGGAAATAAAGTTGGTGGTATTTTTAGGAAAAGATTCTGCTACGTATTCAGTGAGCTTGGAACATTTGAAACTTCAAAGAATTAAAAACGTTTATGCTGCTGGTAGCATAGCTTGTGATTCGAAAGGACAAAACTTTGCAATTATTCAGGCTTCTCCTAAACTAGATTTGACTTCCCTTCCACAGCTCGAGGAATCACAGATTAATACAAATCTAAGGAAGTTCTTAGAGGAAGCTAGTGAAGGAGATTGCTTGCATGATTTAGTATTCAAGGTATAGCATTGTTATTATTGGCTCATTTAATCTGGGTTTAGTAATTTTTTAAAAGTAGATGATTTTCTGTCCAGGTTGGAAACAATCTATTTCCTGCACATCGATACATTGTGGCTTTCAGCTGTCCTAAGCTATACAGTCTTGTAGTGAAGATAGCCAAGAGCAAGCCTGATGAAAATCCTTTGGTCGTCCCTCTCGAAAATGTCAATGCAAAAGTTTTCAAATATATTTTACAGTTTATGTATACAAACACGTGTGATTTAATAACGCTTGGAAAACAAGTATCTGACTTTGAAGACCTGATGAAATTAGCCATTGATACATCCAAAAAGTTTGAATTGAAAAACTTGTGTAAGGAGCTGCGGAAGGTTGACATTATCAACGACCATGTTGTTCATAAAGTGAAAGAAAGTATTGGACGTCCTGCAACTAAACGCTTCAATCGCAGCGTGTTTGAAGAACTTTCTGACATAGTTTTACAAAACCCAGATGGATATTCAGTTAAGGCTCACCGTTGTATTCTGGTTGCCAGAATGGAATATTTTCATTCAATGTTGTACGCAAATTCATGGCTCGAGGTTCGACACTAAAACTCAATATATAAAAATGAAACCTCATCTGATAAAGCCTTGAAGTGAAAGGTGCTTTACTTACTAAGATGTATTTTTCTTGTAGCAAGGATCAAGTAAACCATTATCTTTGCAACTGTCAAAGGTAGCACTAGATACTCTCTTGGATTTTGTGTAAGTAAAATTTTTTATTTGTTGTATTGAATACGAAGATTAAGGAAGTAGCAGTTTTTAAAATATTAATTTATCCTTCTAGGTACACTGACGAAGCTCCAAATATGCCGTGTAATGATTTTGATGCGTTGTCAGAGATTCTGGCAATGAGTGATAGTTTCTTCATGGAAAGGCTTAGAACTATAACTGAAATAGCTTTGGCAGACATCCTGTCTTTGAAAAATGTTGCCTCAATGCTCTACATAGCAGATAGGTGTAATGCAGATCAACTTCGAGATACTTGTATGCAGTTCATCAGTTTGAATTTGGCCACAGTGTTAGAAAATAGGTTCGTTTTTGTAATTTGTATTAATACTTACAGTTGAAACCTGTACTCCATTCAGATTTCACGACAATTTTTCAAAATGAAGAAACATTGATTGAAGTGCATGTATGTTGATAATGTTCAGAATCTTGGATCCTGTTCCACTTGACATAGTCAAAGCACTTTCTTCTTTTTATTGTAAAAATCACCCCTATATACACCGTGGGAGGTCCGTGAACCGGGCAGTGGGAGTTCCTTCAGTTGAAGGCTACCTGGAAGAGCTAAATGAAATGTCACCAGAATTTGTCAACGAGCTGGCACAATGTTTACAAGATGAAGAGATACGGAAACCTCAGACAAAAACGACAAAAAGCAAGGCCAGAATTCGTTCCAGGGCGTCCGAATGTGAAACAGATAATGCTAACAAAGGAAGCCAACAAGACCTCTTGGGAGAAGCGTCTCGACGACGCAATCCTAGTGAATCGATCGAAGTATTTGAAGAACCTAGAACAAGTCCCTTACGATCTTCCCAATCAGTCAATTTGTCATCAACGACCTCTTCATCTAGTCAGAAACAAAGACAGCCATTTGGAAAAATCAGTTTTCCTAATCCAGCTCAGACAATGATGCGTCTCAAGCAAGACGAAGCTGCAGAAGAATCTGCTTGTAAAAAAGTTTTGAATCCTTCAGAATTTCCTACGCTTGCGGACGTTGACGAAAAACTTGAAAGTCTTTGTAGGAAAAACTCCGTTCTTGGTAGTAGTATCAGTATCTCACTTGCCACAAATAGTCCTAACTCTAAAAGTAAGCCAGCATCAAGCACGATAACAAAAGGGACAAAAGTAAACGGTGGAATGGGGGGTAGTGGAAAGAAGAAAATTAAATGGAAATCAGTAAACATTAAGGATGTAGGAGATCATAACACCCTTGAACAAACTGCATCGTCATCACTCAGCCCATCGTTCAGTCCTAATGGTAACCCTTCACGGGATCCGAGTAACCCATGGAAAATCAAAGATACTAAGAAGGTAGCTTTCCATGAAATTGTCCAAGACGAAGTGGAGAAAAAGGAAAACTTCCAAAGAGCTGTCACCAAACCACTAAATTTAATGCAGGTAATTAAAACAACTTGATGTCCACTAACTAATCTATAATTAATAATTAGATAAAATAATCCGTCATTAAGGGGCCAATTTTATAATAGTTTCTTGTTTTGTTATTTTAGATTGAAGACCAAGCAATCAATGAATTAATAGCACATTATCACAGTGAGGACGTGGAAGATGGAATAGAGTTGGTCACTGTTGAAAGAGTATGTTCCAAAAACTATGCCAACCCCACTTGGGTTCAACACCAACATTCTAACATTAACTCGAGCCATTGGCCGAAAGCTGAGTAATGTATCCCAGCCGTGGTTTTTAATTGTTGTGCTATTTTTTGTTCTAGTAAACCGTAACTTGTATGTTAGAAGAAAAATTAAAGGTGGAGATTAAATATGAATTAGCATTCAGCTGTAACAGTTGCTCTCGTAACTAAAACAATATTATCCAAGTTTGTTTATATTGACTTATAAAGTATAATCTTATTGCATATTATGGTGTTATAAGTAATATAAATTGCTACATTGCAATACCATTTTAATTGATTAGGTCAAGTTGGCAAAAATCGACATTTCGAATGACATAGTTTTAAAGGGACAAAGTATGAAATAGTTTTCTCGTTCATGTTTAAGTCTATCACGTTGAATTGTATACTTGTGCACTATGCAGTATGCACGTTACATTTTTTAATTTGTCCGATATTTGATTGTTGGAAGGGTAAGCAGACCTGATAGACAATTGAACGCTAAACATAGTTCATCCATTGTTACTGTGCAAAACTATTTCAGTGAAAATGTCGATTTGACCTACAACATATACATTGAGTATGTGTATATAACATAAATACTCTAAAAAATTGAAATGGTCCCTAATTCAATGTAATTGATGTAATGTACGAATGTACCATTAGATAAATACCAAGTCTGACACATTTTAATGAGTAGTATTATATTTAAGCATACATTTATTAGATGAAGTGTGGATGCAAATGCTACAAAAATCAAAATTGTTATTAAAAGTAATATTATCAGCCAGAAGAAAGCTGCTAAAATTAACCTTCTTTGAGTAGACTGTATAAGAAGTACGCTCATGCTGATTAAGGAAAAATATCATGCTAATCTATTCCCTTGAGTAGTAGTTCTCGTTAAAAGAGCGGTATGATGTTTGGCTTAATAAAGCTCTAAATTCTGTTGTACTGCAGGATTTGCTGGCACAGAATTAACTAGACATTACTTTCTGTAGTGGTTTTCATAGTTGTGCATAGAAAGATTCCATAGGGTCATCGAATGCAAAAGCCAGAATTCAGTTGAAATAAAAATGATATTAGGATAAAGCATTTAACAGAAAGAAGTATACTGTATATTTTGCATTACTTTCAAGAAAATGGTCTATCGTTAAGTTACATGGTTAGAATTCCAAAAAACACGTTCCATAAGTCATCAATAAACAATACAACAATTGGTAACATTAACATCTGACAGTTGATCCACAATATGACTACTAAATACATTCACATTTAACATTACCAACATTAGCTCAAAACATGGGCTGATAAGACGCAGCATCCAGTTCTATATTTAAAACAGACCAATTTGTTTTAATACGTCGTATCCATGAACAAAAAAAATACTTTATCTATTATAGGAGGAAATACTATACTTATCCTTTTTCCCAGTCACACAATAGGATCTCAAATAATAAACCACTACTAACTTAATGTACAAAACACGTACGAGTAAGTAATCAAAAACAACTCAAATTCAGTCCTCTGACAATTCAGATCATCTTCTGATTCTATCATTAGGATGAAATATTCCAGTTTAAAAAAGCCAATTTCGGCAATCCCTTGAACCGCAAACGCACAACTTCGTTCTAATAATCGGTTGCTCATTGCGTGGCCGACCACCGATGTTTGGTTGACTAGCGCCTTTGCTTTTGTAGTCGAAGCACATCTCTTCGTTCTGCAAATTTGAAAAACAATTATTAGAGGATTTCCGCAATACTGGTGATATTATTGTGAATTCATTCATTGATTGAGGTAGGTAGCTATACCTCCGCGATGTTCCTTGTGGCGAAAAGCGCCAACTTTGGTAGATTAGGATCCAGGCAGTTAACATAAACTCCAAAAACAGCCAAGTTCGGCTCACAGCTATGATTCATAAAATGAGAAACATTTCCTTTGAGTGCTGCATCAATCGTATAAGGGCAATCTTCATCTGCTTTGTTGTTGAAGTCTAAGTCGAACAAATACGTTGACCCTTCTTGATCGTATGACTGTCCCCGTTCTTCTGCTTCATCGGTACTGAGAATCTCTCCAACATATAGACACACAAATGTTCCCTTTTTGATGGGCTATATAACACATTACATTCGACAATCATAAACCACTCATCTAGAACAGCTACAAATATTCAGTTCAACACGTCCTTAATCTTCGAAATCAGAACAAATCAGCCCATAGATTACCTTTAACGTTTTGACTCCCCATCCACATCCATTAGATGTACGGTAAATGCAATACCGCATGCCCTTTAAAGCAGACACTCCATCCTGCACAACTCGGTTTATACAGTCCGATGAACAAAGACATTTCTTGTTACATTCATACACTGCCGAGCCTTCCTCAACTCGAATTCTAGGTTTAAAAATCCGTTATTAATTTTAATGTTACTAGAAGAAATGGCTTGGAAACCGTACCGTTTATTTTCATTGTAAGCGAACGCGACTTTGGATCCTTTGGGACAACAAGTATTCTTGCTAGTAAAGCAATCCTCACAGGCACAACCCACTGTGGAATTCAATAGTTTATTGTCATTTAATATTTACGTTTTGTTTCGAACGCTCTCAAAAAATTGGTAACGATCGATTAAATTACCTGGGGGGTCGTCCGGAATAATTACCTCGTGGGTAACGTAATCATTTATATATGTGAACCTTTCGGGTGGCCCTTCTAAGTCGAATTCGTTCTCAACCAAAATTTCCGGTTTGCCTTCCGTGATACTATTCAACTTAGCACACCATTCCTATAATTCCGCAATAACAATTTAAATTTTTCATTAACAACAGAAGCTTATAAAAACATACTTTCAGCTCGACGCCCTTCCTGGCCTTTTCAAAATCAGAATGCCAGTAAAGGCATTGCTTGCGAAGTTCTTCTTTCCTTGCATCAGTCAATTTATCTTTTGTTTTTGCTTCCTCCAACCAACGATCAAGTTTCAGCCGATCCCACCAAAAATTTTTGAAATGGTTCTTTTTCACAACAGTAGCGTAAGCCTCCTAAACATAAAAATTATTAGAATTACTAATGTATGACAAAAAAAAATACGTTTCAAACTAAGGACAAAAGTATAGTATTGCAAATACATCAAGTTCGCCATCCTCGAGTGGTCGAAATCTATTTATAAATTCGCTGACTCTTTCCTCCAGAGGCCGAGGATCAGGTGGAACCTGTACCTTTAAGTTAGGTTTTGCAATTTTTTGCGCCCGTCGGGCACAGTAAAACGCGTACAGAATATCGGCGCAACCAACCAAGTTGTCGATTGGTTCCCACGTATTAGCAGAGCTGTCCCAGCCTTTCCATTTGACATGGTACAACTCATATTCCGGATCATTCCGATAATCAAGTATCTGCTCAACTTCATACTCACTTTCTGACAGTGATGGTGAGGAAGAACGGGATCCCGATGATTTTTGCGCAACGGTTCCATAAATATCGCTGAAAAGAATAAGCAATAAAACAATCAGAATACCGAATCGTTTACTTTATTTTAACAGAGTACCATGACCATCCTCGAAAATTGAAAAAAAAACTTTTGGTTTAATCAATGTGCATCATTCATGAATAATTAAAATCTTACTTCGGGGCATCGCCACTCATCCTTTTGCTGTTTGATGCTCCACTGGTAGATGCAGCTATGTTATCGACTCCCTTTTGCTTCTCTGAATTCGTTAAGCTGATTTTCTCAGTCTTGCAAATTTCACTGAAATAAAAAGTTGTTTGTATTGTAAAGTTGTGGCACCTAGATACCCATTTTCGACAGATATGATTATACAAGTAACAAGAGCTGACAAACTAGGTAAGCTACTTTATACATTATCACTAGGTTCTGATTTTACTTTACTTTACTTCATAAGGTTTTAACTACTTTTGGTAGAACACCAACCTTTTACGTTGACCCTATTGTTTTCCAGTCCAGAAGCCCAAAACATATATGACCCCCCTATTTGACCATTGAATTTTGTATTACTCTCAGCGACGATGAAAGAGGAAAAATTTGTTCGCCGTTGTAAGTACTACAAAGTTTAAAGGTCAAATAGGGGGGTAATCAGATGATTACATGTTCTGAAAAAAATTGTGGGAAAACAAGAGGGTCAACTTATAAGGTTGGTATTCCACCAACAGTACGAAATGAATATAAAAACCACGAATGTGAGGCTCATACGTTTCATTTTTTGGACATGGGGCCTTCTCTTCCCCAGATTTTGTTGATTCATGCTTAGAACAGCCAGCTACTACTTCGAGTTTCTCTTGTTCAGCATTAGTATCACCTTCTTTGCGTTTATCCACTCGCATTGCCTCGGACACACCTGAATGTGGTGATTCTGACTCCAATGCCAATGACGCTGAAGAACGCGTGACCTTTCTACACGACCAATTGCAAATTCATACAGTTTAGTTTAGAAATCATTGCTTAATTTGTTTTAATTTTATAAGTTTAAGTGTTAGATGATGTTTGTACACTTACTTGAAGCTAGATTCTACAATATCAACAGCATTTACAGCAACAACTTCGTCACCTGTAACTCGTTCAATATTCTGCCTTGGTGAAGACGGGATTGAAACTAACCTAGTCTTGGGTCGTAGTTTTGACACTTCCGCAAGATCTTTCGTTGGGCCCCCTAGCTTCAAGACTCGTGACAAACGATTTCTCACCGTCATTGGGGCTGGCCCCGTTTCCGTTTTTAAAGCCAATCTAGTGACCTTCTTAAATCCCCCAGCTGCCGAAGCTGATGCGTCTATTCTTCGCTTTCGACCCTTCTGTTCTACAGTACAGAATGAGGTGGACGACATTGCATTGTCGCTTCCTTTAAAACAAAAAAAAATTGATTGTTACTAGTTACTGCTACAAAATCCTTTTTAACATTGTGTACTGATGAAGGTTTACTAACAATGCAAAATTTTTGGCGACTACGCCCGGATTCTGATGTATGATAGCTCAAAAAATCAGAATTCTAAAAATGTCAGTCCGAGCCACCAACGCCTAAGGCGCCAGACCTATGATCCCTTAACGCAAAATTACAACTTTGACTGCTTCTAACTCAGGTCAACATCGGCGTTGGTAGCTCGGACTTCAATGCACAACATGCTCACAATACACATTAATTAACTATATCTCTAAACTTGCTTGAACACATAATAACCTACCCCCAGAATTCGGAACAATCACATCAATTTCGTCCATGCTTGTATCTTCTACCTTACGATACAACGTCAACTCTGGTGCTCTAACATTAGACCGAAAAGAAAACCTTCGTCTTGGTACGCCATCGTCAACTCCTTTTAAGCTTTCCTTGCTGCCCTTGATACTTTCAATTTCAACTTTACTAGTTTTCTTCTCCATCCCCTTTCCTTTAGTTGGAGTGCCAAGTACAGCTCCCATCTTCTTTTTGCTGTTCTCCATCTTAAAAAACATAAATTCAAAATATAAAAATCCTTTCCTTCAACATATCCTTAGTTACACCCCCAGAGCATTTGAATAATGTGAACCCAAAACTAATTTTTCCTTACCAGTACCAGAACAAGTCCGGCGTTCTCGATCACTTTTCTGTCAATGAAAGCCCTCAATCACTGCTGTTGTAGTACTTAAGACTAGAATAAAAAAAATCCCTGCTGTTCCCTCCCCTCTGGCACTCCGGCTTGGCTTGCCTTCACCAGAACAATAGAACCCAGAAAGCTACAAATTCTAGCTAAAAAATATTTACCAAAACTTGCAAATCTCTCCCCTACCCAAACTTAGCAGTTTAAAGTCTCTACACCTCAAGACCCTTTTCTCTATTCGTTAAGACAAGACTCTAATTAGACAAAGACGATTAATACTGATGAGAAGGTAATTAAAATTTTAAAATGATAAAAATGGAGAGGCCCAGAGAGAGAGAAGAGACTCACTCCGACTGTCCGAAAGAATTAAAAAGCCCGAGACTGGAGCAGCAGCTGCAGAGATTGGAGGGGAATGCGGGAGAAGATATCATTTGCCAAGGGGCAGAAGTAGTAGTGGCTCTTCGCTAATGATGATGATCTCTGGGATCTCGGAAAGTGACAGTTGGAGTTTCTCTGACTAAAGATCTCAGGAGGAGGAGTACGGAAGCTCATCCAATATTATTATGCAAAAAAACTAATCCCTGAGCGGGTTTCTACCTTTTCTCCCTCGCATTTTCCTTACAATCAAGGACCATTCATATTAAATTCACCTTCCCTCATTGTCTTTATTATATTTTAGTATGAAAAACAACCCTCTCGCCTCTCCAGCAGCAGTCCATTGCATTGTATTAAAATGGCATTATAAATATTATTGAGCTCCGCAGTAGAATCAGCAACTAGTCATAAGCTAAAACCAGTTGAGGCCTTCTAAAGCACATCATCACTCTGTCATATACAACCCGTCTATAAATCATGTATAATGTATGAATACACTAAATAAAAACCATTGCATTGCTTTGTATTGAAGAAGGCCAAGAGGCCCCTAAAAACCCTTGTACTTTTCCTACTCTAATACCCTTTCAATGCACACCACTTACCCTACACACATGGACTTATCTTTAACTGAGGCTGTCAGGTTTAATAATTTTAAGTGAGAGGCCCAAAAATTGGCCTCTTTTAAAAAGCCCTTTACCCAACCCTTTTTCAGGTACCATCTAAGATAAAGTAACCGGTCCTTCTATGAAGATGTAACCGTACACATTATTTCTGGACATTTGATAACTAAAGAGGATTAAAAAATGTTTGAATCATTGTACAATAAGATGGACAAGGATGAGATTTATGAACGGCCGGTAAACAATATTGGTAGAGAAAGGCCGCCTAGGTTTTTAGTGGCTGTTGCCTCAACAGAAATATCGAATAGAGTGCAGAGCCTCACAAGCCTAGCGAATGAGATGAAGAGAGTTTGGTTTAAAGTTTAGGCTCCACACTCCTTTTCCAACGGTCGTTTTCCTAGAGTCCACACTACTCTCTGCTTCCTTTTATAACAGGCTTGTGTATGTGGTGGTGGTGGTGGTGGTTCTTATCTGCTTATTTCACCTCATTGAAATTGCATAGGGTCCAAATTTACATTGGGAAGTGTGTTTGTTGCATGAAAAATTGTAAACGCTGGGAAGCCTCAGCACTGAGCAGAAAATACAACTGCCTCGATCTAAAAAATGTTATTGAAGAAGGTGAGAGGGTATTGAAATATCACAAGTCCATTTTACATTTACATTTGACTCATCACTTGGACTTATATTCAACATATTATTATCAGCATCATAATACGTAAAATCAGTAGTAGTGGTCTTTTCAGTAGTTTGTAGTTAGTGTATTTAAAATCAAAGTTCGAATGTGAAGGGCCTAAGGAAGGGTTGAAAGGGAGGTCAGGCAGGGAGAGGGTTTGACACAAGGAATTGTAAGTTGTCATTGTTGCATACTGAAGAAATGTGTATTACATATTAATGACGTAATTTTTGGTTTGAGATTTTAATTTTTATTAAATACCATGTTAGGCATACATGTAGTGTCATTTGTAGGGATGAAGGGGGTCAAAGGTTGAAGTTGAGCTTAGGGGTTGAATGCATAATATATTTCATACTTTGTGTTTGTCTATGTGTTTTTCAGGTCACAGGTTGCAGGTGAAGTTCATTGTTTTTCGTGGTCAGGGCAACCGCAGTGAAAACTCATTGTGTGCTGTGTAAACAAGTAAGTTCATATGGAGAATAATTTTTTGAAAATTTTTGGACTTGAATTTTTTGCAAAAACCTAATCTATGTTTTTATTTGGTTTTATGGAAGATAGGGTACGGAGAAAGGAGATTGAATTGAGAGAACTAAATTGAGAGAAAACTGAAGTGGAATTTTAAATTCTGCATTAATTGGAAAAGTCATTTATAAATTAAATTGAGTGTGATATCAATCGGCAGAGGAGTCTAATCAGGGGTCCAATATTTAATCAAAATCCGTGAATTGTGAGTACTTAAATTTGATATTATTTTAAACATACTATGACATTCACCATTCCAAATTCTATATTTCAGCCCTTGAACTTGATGTAGGATTTAATTGAGTCATAAATGGAATGCACCGTAATTAGTAGTATTATGATTACTGTCAGTGGCGAAACTAGAACTCAGGGGCCCCATGGCCAGTAGGAACTAAAGGCCCGTTGCATTGGCATTATATTTTTTTATATTTTTAACCTTTACTAGCTATTTAGGAAACTTTTTAGTTAATTTTTACATCTCCGATCGCTTTATTCAATTCATCGGTAACTTAAACATACGATTTGATGTCATGAAATTTTAAAAATTGCTAAGTATACCTTTGCTTTTGTAAAAAGCGCCGTTAATGTCTTTATTGATAGGTGTAAAACGGTTTAAGGGAATCGAAGACATTTTAGTTGTAGAAATATGCTTTCAGTTGACATTTCAAAATAAATCTTCGTTCATGCACTATTAGGAGGTTATATGGAAATGGCGAAATGAGTTAAAGTCCTGCATTTTTAAATGTCCTAATGCTTTCAAGTTCATCAAGTTAAAAGCTTCGGCTTTCTAAAGGAAGTACAATGTTACGTGATGTTTAAATAATTATTAATAAAAGAATCTTTACATACACGTACAGTACAAGAGGTACGGTTGGATATCGAATTAGTAAATATCACATGCATGAAATGATCTATTAAAAGAGATGGGAAATAAAAAAAAGTCAAATTACATGAAAACCTATAATCAAGTGATCAATGTTTCTGTTAGTAATTAAGCTTGCAATATATTTGCCTTCTTAATGTTCGAATACTGCTTGTTTTTTTTAGGTTTGAGGGCTATTTGTAGGCAAAACAATTAGCCTGATAATTTATAATTTCAGAAGCCGTACTAGCTTTTACTGAAATTAAGGCTAGTAAACTAGTATATACGTTTATCAGGGATCGTTCATTTTGCAAGTTTAAAATATGTTGTAAATTTTGAAACATTGCAAAATTGAATCTCACAAAGAAAACAAAGACATGGAGAAGAATAATTTGGCTTGATTGGGGTTTTAGTAAGTGTTTGTAAAGAAAGGTAGCTTAAAAATTTTCTACTATTTTCTACTATCCGATAAACACTAAGCTTACGTTCAAAAATTCGAAAAGAAAACAAGCACAGATTATAGTGCCATTTAAAAGAATACCCAAATTTGTGAGAGGACAGTAAAAATATTTAAATTTAAATTTCTGATTTCGAAGTTTTACTTTTTTAGTGGAAATAGCCCTTCACTGTTTCAGAAACGTTCTGAAGCACAAAAATGGTTCCAGCTAGTTCCTTTATGTGGTTTACATGTTATTCAAATTATGCCAAAAGCGTTTGCAGGCCAAAAGTATGAGCTTTTGGAATAGGTACAACATTTCTTATTAGTGTCCTACTCCTACGTCATCCTGAGTCAGAATCTATTCGCACATTTGTTTTTTTACCCTGTGTTAAAATATTCAACTATTTAATTTTGAAATTTTTGTAAAGTAAAAATATTGCTCAGGGCCCCTCCGGGCCCTTTTGGGCCCAGGGCCCTATGGCCGGGCCACCTCAGCCCCCCCTTAGTTTCGCCACTGATTACTGTTGACTGTCATTGATTGTGCATTGTGTTCATTAATCATTCTCAATTCAGCATTTATTATTTATTGTGTAAGCAGTTGGCAGTCTGTGTTTAGATAGTATCATTTAAATTTAAATATCTCCGTTCTGGAAAATTTAACTTTGATTTCTTATTCATTTATTCATCTACAATTGACAATTATCGCAACAATGTAGACAGAAAACACACAAATCACAAATGAGAGTGATTTTCTTAATAAGTTCATTAATTATAGTTCGAACCAAGTATACCAATTTAAGAACAAAATATGTACCTAATATGATACAGGCCAGTCAGTCCACAGACATTCCAAATTCTAATCTAAATTGATACTTGGGTATTACCATTTCACATTTCACACCATGAGTGACGTTCTCATTACTCAGATGTTTGAATCTAACGACGTAGTTAAATTGTTATGTTCCATTGTGAAGTTTCTTATCTTGGTCTTGAAGAACAATGGAGACAATGCATAGAATATTTTGCCTTTTTTTTTATGAAACTCTTTCTTTTTGTGATCAGCATGAAAAACAAATAATGAGTAATCGATGTAGAATTAGTTAAAAATTAATATTGAAATTTTTTTATGTTCAACAAGACATAAGGCCTATTCACCCTACCCTAGCCTAGTAATAAAATCCTGTCTTATGTCTAACTATCACAAAAGAGTAGTTCTTTCCATCGAATCTGGAAACTCAACTCTTTTGTCTTTAAAGTATTTTATTTGTCTTTGTCATTACATCGTGCATAGGGTGCACCAAATCAAAAGTCATAAAGAGATTTGGTTACTTCTTAGCCCCTAATTAGTAGTAAAGTGAGGAACAATTTTTTAGGCTTGCATAGAAATTTTGAATGAAGTTTGCAAAGGCAATTTTCTGGTTTGGTCTACAATACCGTTACAATTACAACTGAAGCTTCAGCCATACGCCGAATTAATAAACAAAAGACATGATGACTCATATCGTATGTCGCATGAATGCATGAGTAAGGGTAACACACTCACAATTAAAATAATTAATTAGTAGCAATGCGTGAATCATAGTAGACCATGAGGAACGTCAATTTCTCTGCATAATATTTTATATCGAAGGTTTTCGATAATAATGATTCAAACTAAAAGTATCAACATTCAATATTCGTCTCTTGGTTTCGATTTCTAATGTGTTTATTGATCGAGTTAACAGTTATGTTTGGAAAGTATTTTCTTAAAGTGTTTGAAAGTATGAACAGTTCTCAGAACATGCAGAAGTTCATGAAAATCGAGTTTAACTAGCACCTTGCTTTTCAAAGCTGGAATTAAAGGAAGACTGAAAGATTTACAACATTAACCAAAACGTAACTTAATTAGTAATCTGTTTAATGGAAAGAGTTAAAGAATTACTACTGATGAGAAAATGAGATCAAAAGCATTGCAGATACTGCTGCTATGCTGATGAGCTCTGCTCTGCCTGGCTTAGGAACCGAACGGTAAGGTTTTTGGGGTAAAGTGGTGAATGAGGAAAGTGAGACATTCTGAATCTCATCTCATGCGAATCTCATTTTGCACCTGCCTACCTAAATGCCTTATTTTATGATATTATCCTATTCTATTTCATAACATTAATTGAACAACTAATCCCCCTTGTACTACGGAAAATGAGGTTCTGAATGTTTAGACATTATAGGAATTATAATTTATATTCAATATTCTGTTTTCATACTTTCAACCGAGCCCGTTACCAGTCCGAATTTTTCGTTAGCTCATTAATTTCAGTCAGATTAAATATACAGGAAAGAAATATGTCAGGTGAAGAAGGTATATTTTTAGTTGCCCTGGGATACCCTACCATTCATTATTATGTGTAAACATAATGATAATGTGGTGTTTGTAAAAAATATAGTGTAAGTCATTCATGGATAATTTTTTCATATCGCTCTTTCATTCTTTCTCAGACACACTCCGAAGTAATCAAGTAATCACATTCTTGGAAGTTAATAGAAATTAAATAATTATTGCATCTTTAAATTTTAGGAATCTATTGTATTCTAAGATAGCATTAAAACTAATCATATTAGCGTTAAAGTTAAATAACTAAATTATTTGAAGTCTGTAAATGTTTTCTTTACATTTTGTTACAGCTCATCTGAAACAGACGTCAAATTTGCTTTTATGAGGAGTTTTTCTGCTGGTGGTATGACGATCATTAAAGAAGGTTGACACCGTTTCTTCTTTTGTGCCAGTTATTTTCTTAACCTTCCCTACACCTGTTAAGAAAGTAAAATCGAAAAATGTTGCCGGGTCGTGGGAGACCATCCCCAAGACGAAGTATCGTATCATGGAGGCCTGGGTCAGCAAGGAGACCAAAACCACGTACTGTTGGGTCTATGGCCCTTAACAGAGCGACGAGGACACTAAACACTGTAGCTAGTGTTGACACGTCCACCCAACGAGGAAACATCAAAGTAGTTGTTCGAGTGAGGCCTGCTAATGGTCGAGAAAACAATGCTAATTCAAGGTCAGTTTACTTTTAAGTTAGTAGTTAGACATTGAAACAATTAGGTAACTTTTTTTAAACGTAACATAATATGCCATATATTTTCATTGTATTCATCATTATATTTTTCGTTTCGTTCATTTATAGGATTGTGGTCCATGCGGTGGATCAACACATGGTTCTGTTCGACCCTCCGGCTGATGACAGCCAAGAATTTTACTACAGAGGCGTTAAGCAAAATTGTAAGATTTATGTTCAATTTAAAAATTTCTTGCTCTTGAAAATTCAATTTTGAGACACCATGTGACTTAATATAATAAATCTAGGCCCTCAGAAAATTCGACATAAGAATACAAAACTGGCATTTGACAATGTTTATGGACCACAGTCGACAAATTCTGAAATCTTTGATGATGTCATTAAGCCAATGCTGGATACTCTTTTAAATGGATTCAATTGTTCTGTTTTTGCCTACGGAGCTACTGGGTTAGTTTCACATAAACTTGTTTTGCTATAGTTAATTTATTCAAGTTAGCGTGAGTTGGGTTTAAATTTAATATTTGTTTATGTAGAGCTGGGAAAACGCATACCATGCTAGGCAGTGAAACCAATCCAGGGTTAACATTTCAAACTGTAATGGAGTTGTATAATCGATTAGAAGAGATGAGCAAGGACTACGAAACCGAAGTAGCAATTTCCTATTTGGAGGTAAGGTATTACTCCGGCCCCCCTTCGGCGAAGGTTAGTCCAGTAAAGTGTAAAAACATAGAAATTCAAAGTTATTTCATTTGGCGAAATGGCTCTCTTCAACGGGTCCTTGTTGCGAAATGGTTTGTTTCAATTCGGACGAAGCCAAAAATGACTCAATATAAAACTGTTAGGTCAATGTGGTCTCGCATTTTGGTTGAAGTCACTTCGCCAAACTGACCACAATTACAATCCTTATTAATCTCGTAGAATGTTAAGATGGATTGCATTCTACTCCCCCATGAAGCTTGAGATTAGAAGCAAATTTACTTATTTCTGACTTGTACTTATAGGTATATAACGAAACTGTAAAAGATTTACTTCAAGGATCTGGATCTGCAGACCTAACTATCCGAGAAGACGCAAACGGACTGCAAGTTACGAATTTGACTACACACAAGCCAAAAGACGCGGCGGCTTTACTCAAGCTTTTGGCGTATGGTAATAGTGTGCGCAGTCAACATCCAACTGATCATAACGCAGAGTCTTCCAGGTCTCATGCAGTTTTTCAGGTATATAATATACAATACACGAGTTCCCTCAAAAATCTTTAACCTTGAACTATCAAAATAGATCTACATTGTTACTTTTTAAATAGGTCCATGTGAATCTGAGAAGTCACTTTACTGAATTGACTAATAAATACAGATCAGCTAAGCTTGTTATGGTAGACTTGGCAGGCTCAGAAAGAGGAGCGGCCACGGGATTTCACGGTCAAAGATTCCGTGAAGGAGCGAGCATAAACAAGTCTTTGTTGGCTTTAGGTATATTATTTGTATTTTGTTGGTGATTTTGTGGTGAAGATGAGAGAAGGCTAACATTTTGGTATCCATTTTTGTTGGCACTTTTAATTATAGAGTTCGGTTCTTTTAATACTTGTAGGGAACTGCATTAATGCCCTTGCAGACGGTAAAAAACACATCCCCTATCGGGATTCAAAGTTGACTCGTATTTTGAAAGATGCGTTGGGCGGCAACTGTAAAACCGTGATGATAGCTAATGTTTCACCGTCAGTCTTGTCTTATGATGACTCATATAATACTTTGCGTTATGCTGATCGAGCTAAACGGATAAAATGCCAGGTATAGTATTATCAGTGTACTGGTGAAAGCCTTCAATTGAAAATTCATACCGAAACGGCCATGTTGCAACAACCATTTTTTTGTACTCTAGGTCAAGAAGAATACGATGTCTGTAACAGCCTGTCTGTCACAGTATACCAAAGTCGTAGAGGAAATGAGTCATAAAATTGAAAAACTTCAGAGTGAACTTGCAGAGGAGAGAGAACGCAATAACCAGTTCAAGGAACTGCTTTCTGTGACTGCTGCTACCACTGAAACAGAAGTTGGTTAAGTTGTATAAATTACCTTAAACATTGATTCATTGAAGCCATTCATTTATTATCCTACCTATATTGTATTTGAACTCAGGGTCCTTTAGCGAACAAAGAGGATCATGGTGCTTGGTGTACAAATTCATCGGGAGTTCCTGAAGTTGCAACTAAGATAACAGAATTGATGCAGAAAAAAGAAGAGGCGCAACGAATTTTATGTAATGCTACAACAATTGCGGCAACAATGGCAATAAAAATTGCCATGAAGAAACGCCGGATTAGCTCTATCAAGAAATTCAAATCTTTTGGAGCTGCCCATGCAAAGGTAATCATAGATTTTCATATCATTGTTTACATATACCTCTTACTGTTATAGCTCCGTAACTTTTTCATTCATTTATGTGCGTTTGTAGAGTATGCAAAGACTCGAAAAACAGCTAGATCCTTTAGAGACCCGCTTCAAGGAAGCTACTTCCAAAAAATCGAAAGCTCTAGATTGTATTCGTCGTGTGGACGATTCATGCGAGAATTTGCCAACAGATGTTGAGGATAGTGATTATATTCCAATGAAAATGAGTGATTACATGGAGTTCCAGAAGCTCAAGGTAATTTATTTATGAAGCGCATAGCTTTCATTTTCTATTACATGATATTTTAAGACTTGCTGAACTTTTTACCTTTCAAGGCTGAAGCAAGTAAACTGGAATCGCTTAAGACCTTCTACAAGGACTCTTGTGAGTATCTGTGGGATGAGGTTCAGAAAAACGAGCGGATTTTGGGCAAAGCAGTGGAATTTTCTAGTTCACAATATTTAATGAACAAGCACTATGCACATACAACGCAGCAAATGGACGAAGATTATGATGTAATTCAAATTTTATCTTTTTATGCGGTGTTATTTAGTAGCAGGGTACAGTAGATGAAAAGTTGTATTCTCTTAAAGTCCAATGCAATTTGACATTGAAATGAACAGTTTTAAATCAATGAACGATTTTAAAATTTGAAATTCAAATTACTGTTTTTCTACTTTGGTCCAGGGCCTAGTTGCAGACATGTGTGGAACACGAGTTCATTGGTCTGGTGATATGGATTCAGATGATGTTCATACCTCAATGCCCAGTATGAAGACAATTTTTCATGATGACTACTTACTGGGAAAAGAAGCCATTGAAGCGGATCCTTCTGATATAGAACATTCAGAACGTAAAAATAGTGCTTGTAAGTTGCATAAACAATACACGTTACATAAAAAAACTGCACGGTTTTTTCAATTCCTAAATTAATTTATCGAATGTAGGTAACATAAACTCTCATTGCAATGTACAATTGATGGTTATTGTGTCTTTTAGGGGGTAGATTTAAGCGACCTGCTACTCCACCCAGAAATGTCAAAACCAGACTAAATGATGAATTGGAATCCGACTGGATAGACGACAACGAAACGTCGGAGTTAGAAACGTTTCGGTCAGAGACCTCTGTACTGAATGCAATTGCGGCCAGCACAGATCTCGTGGTCAGCAGTATGCAGGAATTGTCTGACCGAATCTCGGCAGGGCCCAGTTTCTCTCAAGAAATGAATATGACGTCTACTACTAGCTGTGCACTTGGAGGAAGTGTAGATATGGACGTAAATGATTTTACAATTGCAAGTACTACTGCAAGAAGTGACCAAAGTGAATACTGTAGCCCGGTGCCGCTCTTTCTCAACGAAAAAGACGGTACTATGAAATATGACTTAACTGAAATGGAGCAAGAGTTAGAAGATGTCCCAATGGACCTATCAAAAGAGAATACTCAACCATTGTTAACGTAAGTTGAGACTTCCAAAAACTAGACGAAGCACATTGCCCCAGATAATTGTAAATTTTGTTATAAATCTTCAGGTACAGAGTCGAGGCTCCTAGTGCTTACTTCCATCCAATTGATACGACATTTGATGTCACTTTCACAAATGCGAATAATTTTAACGCAAATACAACATTCGACCTTGACGCTGCAGAACCAGATAAGCAACAGTTTTGCCTGCCATCTACCTCCGTAGGTTCCACAGCGTCTTTCCGAACTCCTTTAGCCTCTCAGTCTAGTATCCCAACAGTAATTACGCATCGATCTGCAGGTCAGTTTTCGAATTTTGTCAAGGTAAAGGCGTGAAAAAATAAATTTCAAGACTTAATTGTAGTTATTGTGACTTGTTTAGGATTCGAAAGTCGAAGCTGTTCTAAAGACAAGACAATTAATAAGAATGTAGCCCAAGCACCAAGTCCTTGTCCTTTGTCTCAATCTTCTGCAAATAAGGCTGGAAAACCTGGTTTGTCTTCCACTTCAATCAAAAAAGTTGTAGCAAAAAATCCTCCTAACCCAAATCCACCAACCCGGTGGCGATGTTAATTCTTTACCTTACTAACACAATAATTATAATAGTCTCTTGAAGGAATTACTTCGTAATCTTGAAGCCCCAACTTATATGCTACCAGATATAACCAACAGTTCTGAACTCGTGTAATATGAAGTAATCTGCCCAGTATTTTTATCTTAAGTTAGAGCCTCACGATAAAATTTAGCACAATTGTAAATGTCCATTTGGCTGTAATCGCACTATACATAATACTGAAAATAACTTAGATTTGTATGTCATTTAATATAATGGTAGTCTACGAACAAGTCAACTGCAAAAAGACAATAGATACTCCTATACTATCCTATATCTCGAAACAGGCAATTTCTTCAAGCCTCAAAAAATTGTAACTAACTGTTTAAATGTAATTTTAACCGTAATGAACCCTAACTTATAACAAAGTGTAATGTAAAATGAAATAATGGGAAGTATATAAATTTCGCATGTTTAAATATTCTTATACTTAAAAACCGATGCTTACATATCTAAAAGAATCAATCATCCGTACCAGTACTTCCAGATATCATTAATTGATAAAGTGGACAGTATGGATAAAAAATTACTATAATGAGTCGTAAGTGTATGTGTAACTCTGTGTTAAATCTTTAGTATGTTAGATGTAAAATTGTGTGAAAGGCATGTTCGAAATAGAAAGAAAGATTAATGGTGCGGGTCAAGTAAATAAGTTGATTAGATATCCAGCTTAAAAATACAAAATATTTATATAATCATAGTTGGCTACAGGCTTCGATGATGGAAGCTCGACAAATTAGCTGTATTTAAATGAATTTTGTTTGACACGCACAGCTTTCGAAAGATCTCTTGCTGTAACATAATGAAATAAGTAGCTTGTCGGACAAAGCAAATAGGAAACATTACAAATATGTACCTAAGCTGCCTTTGAAAGACTGAAAGGCTTTTATTTCGGGGATGGTTTTAACAATTTATATATAACATGGTTTACATATTAGTTATTTGTTATATGATGTAAATTATGTACTAAGAATTTCACTCTCAGCTCGTGTTTGACTGCTGTTGCTCCGCTAAAACGTAGTCTTTTCGTAGACGCGCAATCGTTTTCGCGGATGTGGAGATCTGTCCTATATTTTACGTGTACTTTCGTAAACTGAACTGATTTTAAATAAAACAAGTTGAAACAACCGAACAAATTTTATGTTCTTGCGATTATGAGTGATAAAATTTTATTTGACCTGCATTATTTCACATCCTAGGTTAGTTATATTGATATTAGTCATATTAGTCAAGAATAGGTTTTAACAGAATCATATCCTTACAAAATAAAGATTTTAAAAACAAGTATTTTGACACGTTGGAGAGAAGCAAGTGGAGTAATAATAATAATAACTCGAATTTTTATTCGTCTTAGCTTTTTATTTCATTATATTTATGTAGACTTTGAATCTGATTTTGAGTAACTATAATTCTTCACAGAAATTTCTTCAACAAAAAAAGATTAGACTATTTTACTATTTTGTTTTGCTAAATATAGGCGAATCGGTTTCCAGATATCCTTATTCCTATGGTTTAACTCAAGCATGATTATTCACCAACCCAGTGTAAGGTTATTTTTTCGAACCTGAGACTCCAGCCATTGTTTCAAAGGTTCAAAATACCTCAAAAATGGCTCAGAACTTATGTCTGGCGAGCCTGTCATTTCATGGAGAATTAGTGACCAGTGGGCGCTAGTTCCATGACTCATCATTCGCCTAAGCAAGCCAAACAATCAATTAATAAAAACAGTAATTATTGAGAGGCAGAATAATATGTTGATTTACCACAATAGACCCCCTGCATCTTTTGATCCTCGAATTCGACATGAGTGTATATCCTTCCATCCAGCCTTACTACACATAGCGTCATAGAACTGAATTTGCAAAAATGAAGCTAGGAAGTAGCGAATGTAAGGGATATTATCGATTATATGGAATTTTCCAGCAGCGTCTAATCGATCTTCTTCTGTTGCATCTTTTTTATCCTCTCCATCTGTTCTTTTAATTCCCATAATTTCATAGTTTAATTTCCACCAATGATTATTCCACGAAGATACTGCATCTTCGTTTTCAAACAAATCCCATCGCCACATGTCCATTACAAGGCCAAATCCAACTTGTGGTAACTTAGCTAGGCCTGTTTTCAGTAAAGATTTCATTGTTGGCTTTCCATGGTACATATCAGGCTTCAGATCGTATGTAACTGAGTCACCCACCGATTCATGAAAGGCCGAGTTTGCACCGTCCTAAAGTATCGTCGATTTCAATCAAATACACAATGAAAGAACACTACAATATAGATGATGCTGATTCCCAAAGATACAAAAGCACAAACTGCAGATTTTCTTTAAACAATGAATCAATATAGTATTGTTGGAAAGGTTTACCTGAAATATAGTTGGGAGGTTTTCATAGGCCATAAAATACATAATATGACCTATTTCATGTTGGAAAGTAATCATATCCTCATCTTTCAATTCAGCACACATCATCATTCGATAGTCAGGTTCAGGTCTTCCAAACATATTTGCTGCAGATCCATGACAATTTCGAGCATTCGTTTTCCCCTTCTTTTCAGATGGGAATAGAATTTTGCTCTGAGCCTCAATCTGACTGCTGGTACTCTTTTGATCTTGGAAATAAGAATTTTTCCAAAACTTGGGTGGAAGTTTAGGAAGTCCTGTGGAATTATAGAAACTTTATTTTATTCAGCCAAACTATAATGTAAAAACATGTACTCATTTCATTAATCTGCCTCTAGCTCTCCTGCGTCTTTTTTGCTTAGCTAAGGACGAGGATAGAAGAAAACTAATTCCATTCTGAAGACTTGATGAACTCCGACAGACAATTTAGCATGTAAGCTTAAACAGATGCCTATGAAAATACACGTGCTCGAAGCAATCAACATGTAAAAGTAAAGTGAACTAAATAAGTAAGCAAAATACTTTGATCCCTATAATTGTAATTGAGCTAATCAGAGCAGATAAGATTAGGTTTAAGGAAGTTAAGAAGAATTTACCCATAGATACGAAAAAGTCTTCAGCAGCTTTTACCATATCCGTTACAGTTGCATTTTCTGCCAGAATGGATTTCACCAGGGGATTCTTTTCCATTTCACTTTCAACCTTTTTCTCATTATCTTCTTCCCAAATAACATCAATCAAACTTTGCCAATTTTGGGCGTACATGTTTCCTGCGGGGGTAAAATATCTTTGTACATTTAACTAGTATCGTGGGTAGAAAAGCGTATTTATTAGATTGGTTGCGTAGAGTATTCAAGGAAAATAACTTTTCTATGTACCGTAAAACACGGCTTAAAAATCGTATTTATAAAGCAGTTTTAAAAAGTAGTTCATTGCCTGAATAAGACTTTATTTCTCCGCACTGATAACACAAAATTACTCTTTTACCCATTATATTGTGTACCAAATGTTTGAGAATTGTTACCTGAACTAAGAGAATAAATGCCTGCAAAACTCCAATTATGATAAAATTCAGAAAGAAAGGAAAGAATTTAAATTGTAAACTGATTAATATTTTGCTTCGTAAGTTTTAAATGATCCATTGGAAGAATTTTAAACAGTTTTCCTTAAAAATATAATAAGTCTCTCCAAAATATATGGATAATTTTCAGATATTTGGGACAATATTTCTAATTGGGCTCTAGATAGATCGACGTAAAGGTACACTGAAATAAAGTCTCAATCGTATGCACACGTATCTTTTTGCTTAAATGAAGCATAAAAGTTTCTATTAATATTCTAGGATTTATGACTTTGCTCTTGTGAAGTCATGTTCATGGAAGGCTGAAGGCAAAGAAAGCTAAAACGATTTTCGAATCGAAGCTCAATGAATTTGCATTTTTTAAGACAAAATACAAAGGAGTCCCGGAAGAAAAAATATGCCAAAAAAGGATGAGGAAGAAAAATAATGATAAAAAAAGGTTTCGGAAAATCAAGTACAAACAAAACACAAAATAATCATTAATTATGATTGTACAGTGCAGTGAATTACTACATACATAAACTCTACATCGTTGCTCGAAAAATATTTAACTACTTTATTTCTCATATTAAAATCATAACAAGGGTTTTTTTTACTTTTCTTTCCTATCCCTTTTCTTTCGTTCTTTTTCGTCCGGGTAGAATGCAAAGTAGGAAAAGGTCCGTATACAAAGGGAATTTTATTTACCTAGCAAATGAGCTGGTATTGGTCCATTTTTGAAGTCGAGGTTATAAAGTTTCTCAATCTTAAATCGGACAAGGGTGTGCAGCAATGTGTACAGATACTTAACATCTGAATACAATTTCAATGCCACTGATCTCAGGTTTCCAATTTCTGTTTCTTCACGCCAACATTGACCCATATCACTATGACCTAGAGGAGTGAATGACGTAATTTTTGGCTCATTTTAGTTGTAATCTGCTGGATCATCTTTATTAGAATTCTCGAATGTTTTCAGTGCATTTTGAATTAGTATTCAGAGCAGTATGATTAATTTTTTATCAGATGTGAAAGCTGACAATAGTTAGTTTTAACTTTTGATTGACTTATATTAATTTTATGGACGTTACCACATCCATAATAGAATGCATTATAAAACTTGAGTTGAGGCAAAATCAATTGACAACATTTTGCCCCAACGCAACGCAACGATCTAAAAAGCAATGAGTTAGTTGAGAATGGTCTTGAGTTTGTGACTTAAGATTAATGTGACAATTTAAGATTTACAGTTACGGAAGTCGGTCTCGGGGTTCATCCGGGTAATGAATCGAAGTATGCGAATAAAGGGGTTCCGAGCTATGTATAAATCCCATTTCCATTCCCCAAATCGCATCCATTTTGCATTGTCTCATTTTGCCTCAGCTCTAATAATACTCAAGATCCACCTTTAACCCCAATTCACCGAATTTCGGCTACACTTAACACTAAAGAAACGAAAAGTTAATCAATTTGCATAGTAAATGGGTAATAAATGACTTCTTCATATTCCGAATCAAATCAAATCGATCAGTTTTAACTAATTTTTTTTTATTCTTTAGTATAGCAAACTACTAACTTGCACTTGTGGGCAAGAAGTTAGTTTTTTTAATCTCTCACTGTATTTAAATGATTCATGGATATAGATCAAACTATCAGAAGAAAACCAGTTAGGGTTTAGATAACGATGGAAAAGTATTAATAAGATCCGCCCCCTGTCAAACCCTAAAGCAGTTTATTAGGCAATTTCTCTAGTCTTAGGATCAAGCAGGTACTTAGAAAATTTGAAGAAGGCTTACCAGCTTGCCTTGCACCTTCATTTAACATATGAACCAGGGCTACATACAAGGGTTTCACATCTTTCCCGATACTACGATGCCATGCGATCCATGCTTGTCGTAATTTCTTTTCATCTCTCGTCACCTCCATGAATCGATTAAGGTCAGGTTCCATTCTCATGCATGAACCGTCAATGCATACCTCTTTATTGTACAACTTTTGCATGGTGCTCAAAATTGATAAGACATTGCTAAATAAAAATTTCAAAAAATAACATTATATATACATATTTACCGTAAATCCCGGATTAGAAACCCCCCGGAATAACCCCCCCCCCCCTAAATAACTCCCCAGGGTCTACACCATGTTTCAAATAATAACTCCCCCCCCCCGGAATATAACCCCACCCTTTTTGGAGGGTTAAAACATTAACCCCCCATGTGGTTCTAATCCTAGATTTACGGTACTTCTGACCTTAATTTTACATTCGACTCATTTTGATTCGAAAAATTGGGTGCACCCAAATTCCCTTGTCATTGATACGAAAATTTCTTTAAAAACTTCTGAAATCAAATCCTTTTGCTTTTGAATATTTAAAAAGAACAATAACCTTAGTTGATATGAGGTGAATCTAGGACCTCTACAAATTAAGTATAATTGTCTTTGGCTTTCCATGGTCCAAGGGTGGGAAGAATGACCGACTTCACCATCGTAGTACATCTTCATTAGCTTTGTACACCATGCATTATTCCAGATATTTCTTTCAATGGTGAACTCTTCATTTTTGTCTAACAGATTTAAAATTTTCTTTGATTATAATCAGATACATTTTTTTGACCGAATAGTGAATAATATGGCACATGAATTTTTCAGAGAAGAGTACAGAAGAGCTTACCTAGAATTTCCTTTGTCATGTTAATACTGATATCCCATGCTATTTCTGCTGCATAATGTCTAAAGTAACTTAACTCGTTGTTAAATTTTTGAAGGGCCATATCAACTTCCAGATCATCATTGTCAAATGCAAATTTAAACCCATGCACAACATCTTGGTTAAAGATAGTAATGGCGAATGCAAAAAAGTTGAATACGTATATTAGAAACTTGGAAATGTCCATGTTTATCAATGTTAGCCTTTAGTGTCTATATTCCTCCGCCTTACTATTTCACAATGATTAGTAAAATAAGTCTACTCAAGATGTCTTTAGAATTTAAAATTCTTTCCAACATATATTAAAAATAATTCAGTACAAAATCCTTTCCTGAGGATAAAAGTACAAAGCATTAAACAGCTACGTTAACGTTAAAACTTTAGAAACTTAAGTCTTCAAAAATCAAATGGGGTAACGTGAATTCTGTTGGGAAAATTGGGATTCGTTAATGTAAAATTGCACTTAAAACCTTTTTGTATTCCAACTGCTATCCAGGAAATCCTTGTATTCGGTATGGAAATTTACGACGAGTTTATGTGTATGTGCGGTGAAAATGGCTAAAAAAATCGACAAGGATTCACACTCAAATAAATGAATTGGATGAAATTAGGTTGAGAAATAGATGTACAATAGATTGTAATGTATAAAATGAGAGTAACCTACACCTACTGACACAACGGCTTCCGTCAAACTGGAGAGATAGTAGTGGTGACTTGAGAGCTTTTCTCAATATCCTAAATTTCATGGCTTCGTCGACTTTCACCCTAATCAAAATGAAACAATCTTCAATTGTGCATTCGATTTTCTGGGATTACGGACAGACGGATCATGATTTCTTCCCTTAATAATAGTTTCACCACCATGTGTGTAAAAAGTATAGGAGAAAGAACAATATCACGACGTATTTCTCCATAATGAAAACCCACAATGTTTTTCCTATGTGAAAGCAAAAGCAGATGCCAATAGTGGAATAGAGATTCTAATCCCTCAAAGCCTTCAAATAGAATTCGAAGAATTTCATTTGTTCCAGTGTTATTTTTTTTATTTTTATGCTTTATTACAAAAGTTGATTATTGGAATAAAACAACAAGCAGACGAACATCATCATGTCACTACATACACGTAGTTTTAAGACAAATAAGAAATGCTTTGCTTATAATGTCAAACTGTTTTTTTGTTACCTTCAGACTTAAGCCACTGCATTGTGATTAGCTTCAAGTTAAAGAAATTACGAACAAATATCCACATAGTAGTATAATTATTGCTTTTTTGTGGTTCATTGAATTTAAGGAATTAAATGAAAATTCTGGTCCATAAATCATGCGTTAGCCATTGGGAATTATTTGTAGTAATCATTTGACCGGTCAGCCAAACTTTGGGCCTTACCTTAGTAAAAATAATGTTTAATTGTAAGTCGTAACCATTTTAAATTAGAGGCAATCAGAGAAAAAGGGAAGGTGAAAGCTGAAAGTGAAAGAACTTTGTAAATCCTATTTTCCTATTACAAACAATGTTAGGATGTAAAAGGTGTTTCAGTCTAATTTATTTTCATATAATCTTTGGTGTTAGAATTAGAATCATGACTTTCTTTTTAGAGCATTACATTTAGTCCAAAATATTTATATACGTTGTTTTAGTTAAAAGGTTTTTTTTGTACTGTCTCATTGCGGCCAGTTACATTTAGCCCCGTTCATGTTATTATCTACAAGATTTCATTAACCCTCAAATTGTGGACTGTGTCCTTACTGCATTCAATTAAAAAGTGGCTGGGTTTATATGGACCTTGCGTTGGAGCATTTATTAGTTAGTGAACCGTTATCAGTGAAAACTTTAACGTAAAAAAATACTGCTTTAAAGTAATTTGTAAGTACCGTCGTCGGCTTGAATTGCTGAACTTTTGCAACACAGAGACAGTAATCGTTCAAACAGTGTTGGGTTAGGTTACAAAGTTTTAAGTAGGTCTGCATTAACTTTTAATTTGCAATGTTTCAATAATAATTACCAAACAAGATTGTATTAACATTATAAAGCATTTGCATGAAACTTCATGAACATACAAATGCATCGTTTATGTCATAACCTGTGGGGGGGGGACATTCCGAGGGCACGGTGTCTGTCAAGTCAATGTTTCAAATGCCCTTTATTACAGAGGGGCTATAAAGCGAGACTATAATTAAATAGTTACTGTAGATCATCTTCATCTAATAAAAACTCGAGAATGAATCTCAACGAAATGATTAAAATTACATGCAATTTTTGCTATTATATTTTTTTTAGCCTGTTATTGAGTATTGGGCGTAAATGGAAGTATTTTATTAGAGTCGTCATGAATTTTTAATCACTCATAGCTTGTCAGATCAGAATGCAATTGCATTGAATTATGTTATCACTATCAATGGTTGTAAAGGCTGCGGCCACATCAATCTAGCACAATAATACAACCCTACTAATCCTAACTACTACCTTGTCCGAATTAAATTACTACATTGCATTGTTTTGTATGACTGGTCGTCTAATCTGATGATGGATAGATACTTTTTACCATACGCATACCTGCAATTGCAACATAGGAAAGTCAAATCATCTTTATTATAAAGGTGAAACATTATTCTTATTGCTCCTATACATTCTATTTCAAACTCCTAAAGAATCAGTCTAATTTGTATTATACATTGTATAGTAAAACATGTAAGTCAGGTAAGTGAGATTTATAGCATTTTAGCAACGTAAGTCAATTTAAATTCTTAAGTTAATACAATCAGTTTTCTATGCAGGAAAGGATTAAAGAGCACCTTTGGACCAAGTATTAAGGCTAGATGTTTTAGGGTTACATCACATTAGATCCCCTGGGCAATAGCCACCAACTATAAAGGTATTACATCGTCCCAAACCCTAATGTTATAAAATAGGGTATCAAATTTTAGTTGCATCATTCGATTCCCGTCGACTTAAAAATGAGATAAAAATAAAAATACTACCTTGGGGTGGCAATTTATTTCTTGGGAAAGAAAAATTTACCCTTAAATTACACTTAAAATGTTCACCTAGACCACAAAAATATATCCTACTACGTTCCTAGGTACTTAAAAGTCCACTCCCAATTTATTTAACCAGTACATCACACATAAAAAAGTGTCTTTCTTAATACTACTATACTTTAACTGAGGGGGTCGGAATCGAGGATGTTATAGGTTCATAGTTGGTCGGCATCTATTGCCCTGGAAAATCTAATGTCAAGGGAATCTAATCAAAGGTGGGGGATGAAATGTCAGTTCACCATACTTTAGGCAGGGAATAACCAATTCCAATGAAACAAGATAAGATAATCATTCTTTGTAATAAAATAAATATTATTAGAAGTTGATATCGATTGAAGCTTAAAGGGACTTAGTTTTATTGAACGAATGAACATGAGCTACATTCCCACAGATTAAGAGATAAATCTCAATCATTTGCCTTTTGTTTCATTTGGACTGTTTTTGGAGAAAGTCAAACTTGAACGTAATAATGTTATTCCTTATTCGAGTCATGGTATTCACATCACATCATGGAGCAATATCACAATTCCAATTTAATTCAAGCAAAGATATTCGGACTTAGACTAATGAAAACTAATCGAATAGAGAGATTTACACCAGGCAAAAAGCCAATTTATTCGTGCCCGTATCAAATCCGTTTTTGCCTATTATTATTAAAATAACCCTTTTTCCCTGCATATACTTATCATCTACTAATGAATATAGAAGCACTAGTGGATGATACAAACTCCCTTCTTTCTCTTTCCTATGTTTCTGCCCTACCAGTATTTTTGTGTATTTTTGTGTAAATAACATTTACATCAATTACAACATACGATGATATTAAGTTCCGATGGGTATTTATTGGTATTGGTGCTTTTGCTTTGTTTCGTAGAGGATTAGATAGAATCGGTGCAAGAAAGGCATTATTTGTTTTGTTATTTTTAGATCATCCATTCTATTGTATTTTATCAGTGTGATGAAGATGATGATGGTAAGAAATGGTTAAGAAATTCGCAAAGTTGTAGTTGGTTTAAGTAATAGGAATTTGCGATCTGCAAGTTATTCCCCAGATTGTCCTTAGCTGTTTTCTCAAGATATAATGTATATTCTGTACCCAGTAATTGCAATAAGTAGTAGCTTGGTAGTGCCCGGGTAGAGCACTTTTGTTTATGTCTTCTTGTTTCATTCCGTTATAAATCTTCATTGATGGAACCTATGAAACGTTTTACTTATATAAGCTTTCTAGGACTTATTCGATTTGATTATATACATAGGAAGGAGATCGCTGCAATCATCCGTGGCATTTTTGTTTTATAGAGGTGCCTTAAATCTACGTATCTACGTTGGATATCTACGTTGTCATTCATTTTTAAGGAGCTTAAATCAATGTAAATAAACATTAATAATCAAAAGATAAGGCTCGTCTGGTAGTTTTAGCCCGAGCCTAGGGCTTATGTACCCGGTATGTCTGTCTGTCGGTCTGTCTGTCTGTCTGACGATAACTCAAGACTGCATGAACCGATTTGGATGAAATTTTGACCAC
>JAQGBU010000176.1:0-51728 GCA_034698605.1 Isotoma decorata
TAGTCTGTGGGCTATAAGGCAAGGGTGGTTTGGGTGGCCTAGCCAATTTAGTGTGGAGCCTTTACGCCCATTATTTCAGAACTTCTTACCGTGTTGTAAGTCCTGATAAGGAGTAAAGTCTTGAAGCTCTACACGAAGAGTAGAGCTTCATTTTTGAAGCTACCTGTAGACGCTTTGCAACACTCAACTTGCTCACTGTCCCACCTGCAATCAGCTTTACGTACTTGTCCGGTATACACATAACCCGCACCGAGGTCATTACACGTAACTCGGCCCAGAACAAGTTTCCCTGCACAATAGCTCCATTTGCAGTCTTTAATGATTTTAAATATTAGTTAATAACCTTTTAACTATTTCAATAAAGGTTGACATTTTTAATATGGTTAACGGAATAAAAAACATTATGTACAAACTAAAATCAATAAAATATTTAAGTTTATCACGAGATATGTTTTTACCTGCTGCCAATGTCGCAGAAATTGCTCCCAAAAGAAGAACCGACGCCAGGATCACTTTCATGTTCATGTTAAAAAAACTGTTTTTAATTTCAGATTTAAATTTCTTTTTTCTAATTTAAAAAAAATATTGAAACGAAATTGAAGTAAAGTATTGCTGCGGATCCTGCTGCCAAGATATTGATAAATTCAAGAAGCTGAGTTGTTCTTTTTATATGATTTTTTATCAATCGTAACAACCATTTAAAATTTTCCAACCATTAACAATCAAAAAACATTTACCTAATTAAACTTACAAGACATGAATTTAGAAACGCACGTTTAAAAAATATCCTAAACCTTATTTTTTATAAAAAAAAGCTTGAGAAAAGAAGTTAGTAGCTCTTAAATCTAATGTTGTATTGTACTTTCTTAATTCATGGTTTTACCATTTTAGGTTAAAAGCTGTAATTATTTTTAATCCATCCTAGAATTAGGCTCATGCATAACAATCAACCAGAATGGAAGTTAACATTTAAAATCGATAACTGCATAGAATATGACGGAACTAATTTGAAGGAGCTCATATTCCTGAAATGTACAAAGCGGTGATATTTTTTCAAAGTTTTTCCTGTACTTCTCTATACATTTTTCGTTTAAAATCATGAATACATTAGGTGAATTTAAATAATGCATTTGACATTGAGCTAATGATTTTGTTCGTTAAAATTGCCCTTATCTTATGTAAAATTGAACTATTAATAAACTTTAACTGTTAAATAATAACATTTCTGTAGTAGTATGGAAAGTCCATTTATCTACACTAATCATTCCGCCCATAAATACTTCATAATGAGTTACGTAATACAGACATGTTAAGACATATTGATTATATGTAAAGGGAACTAAATCTCTGACTTCCCTTATATCAATATAAATATTTTGGACTTATTAAAACTGCATCTGAAATATTCTACCCATTTTATGTAAATAACTAAAAAAAATTCTACGCAAAATTCTGCTTTTCAAAAAAGAACGTAAGTTTACATTACCGGTGGGGGGGGGGGGGTTCTGGCCCCCACGACCACGAGCCAACCGTTTAACCCATACTACCTATCACCATCTTCAAACACAGTTCCTGATTTGGCATAGTAAACATACGGTCAATATTTCATTCAAATCGGTTGAAGCGTTCTATCTTGAGTTTTCGTCAAACTAACAACATACCAAAATCATCAACCCTATGCTCCTAAAGGTGTAAAATTATTCACGGTTCATGGTTCATCTACATTAGTTCACCTTTATCAACCCAATTACTTGCAGTCATCTTCAGCCTTAGCCTTAATAAAAAGGGTGGAGAAAAATTTGAGGAAACCCTAATGTGAAGTGAATACTAATTCATACAAGAGGATTCGAAAGGGAGGTGCAATAATGGGTCGAAAGTCACAATAGGTCTCAAGTCAAAAATGTCTACATTTATGGGTGAAAGTAACATTATTCTATTGATTAGGTACATTTTTATCGGGTGTACTATAGAGCTTCAATTCTAAGCTAAGCCAAGTCCTGTTTAAGACGGCTATGCTATGAGTAAATGAATTTAATGGTTGACAATAATAATGTTTATTTTTTTCGTCCGTTTAAACATCAATTATTTTATGAAGTATTTTTTACGCTGGACACCCTGCTTCGATGATATTAAGTAATTTATGCTAATCTAGATTTTAAATCACAGAATATATTGATGTGCATTTCTAGACTAATTATTACGTTGATATTATCATTTTGCACCATTCAACTGACTTACTAATCAACTGCAATAAATAATTAAAAGCTTAATTCCATATCATCTTGTTTTAAGTTCGACCAGTCAAACTCACGCCGATGGCCGACATGACATGACGTTTTATTTTGTAAAAATTTAATTTAATTTTTAAATGTTTACTCACAAGACAACAACTCCTTCATTATATGTAAAATGTGTTTGGGAGGGGCATAGCTTACGGCAACAAAAAACGTAAAAAACCCCACCCCAAATACGATTCTTGTAGTTGTTAAATAATGCTGCAAGTTAGCTCATAAATTGTGTCCATTAGTTTGAGGTAAGATGCCCCAGTACTTTTAGACTTTCTCCTCAATCTTTAATAGGCCGTTTAATTTAGTCACGAGTCTTGTGGACATTTCATTATAAGAATGGTTATTAGAGCTAATTTTAAGCTGGACGAATTCTTACCGTATCAATTAGCAGCATAATTAGCTAAAGAATATTACAAGTAAATTTAATGAAAAAATAGAATTGCCCTACATTAGTAAATCGTACATAATTTACATAATCCCTGTGTAATTTTTTCGATATTCGTTTATTCTGAATTTCTGTATCAATATTTCTCAAATTGATTATTTTTTAAATAGCTAAACGTTTTATAATTTAATATCACACAATATTTGTTTAAAAAAAATTAATTACACCTATTTTGTCAGCGAATAGGTAATTCAAAAATCTTAAAAATACGTCATTATAAGTTCATCATATAATGATATGCTCTTTCAATAAACAGTCTGAATAAATATAGGTAAGTATAATAAAATAGCAATGATGAATAACAATGGGATCAGTCCACTCAAACTTTTAGTATCAGCTTGGGTATACGGAAGCGAAGTGTTCAAATATTACTGGGCGTTTTGCAAGGGGCTCGTGTGAGTGGGGCTTTTCTAAAATTGTCATGCACCCACTTCCAAGTGAACACGGAAGTCCCATAATGATTGATTCAGAAATCCCTGAAATACTGTCTATTTGTCCGTGATAAGCGGCTTCGAAAAGATGATCTGCTGTCTTTTCGAATGAAGCTAACATTAATACAGACTCTTTCATTTTGGCAAGACCGTGACGAGTGATGCCAAGAACTTCCCCTCGACATGTCATGAGATCTGCTGCAAGGGTTAAATGCCTCTGGTCAACACTCATCCCATGGGATTCCATCGTTAGTTGAATTTGCTGAATGATAGTTGTTCTGCAGAGGAAAATATTTAAAGATTCTTTAAGGATGACGTTTACACCAGATCTTCTACTATTTCATGCCTTCCAAATCAAAACTTTACTGGCCCACATTTTAATGTGGAGCTTATTTTAAAACAGTAACTAGACAACTTAGAAATTCATTACCTTGCCGCTTCGATCCCTAACACTTCTCGAACCTTTGCAATATTATTTGTCGTGGATCGTTTAGCACAAATTCCTCTAGTGGTCAACACTCCTAAAAAGTTGTCGCCTTGCACTTTAACTGCATGAACACCGGATTCGTGAGTTACAAGTGTTCTCTCTGTATTATCGAGGCCCTGAAATAAACAATTAAGCGAAATAAAGTATTTTTACTAATGCAAAGTAATTAATCAAGAAAAAATTGAAAATTTTAAAATTTCATTACTAACTCGGATCTGAACGTCAGGAAGAACCTTAAGCATATCTTGCATGGCAAAATATTCCGAAGACTTGCCAGAATCTTTTGGGAAAATCAATATGAAATTATCAACTACACGCATCGTGTCATACGATTTATCTTTTTTCTTTTTCTTCAAACCAACTACTAGTCCTTCAAAAACATCGTGGGGGGTAATTTGTCGAAATTTCAGTTGTTCTATGTTCAGGCGAATTAGAATAAAGTAGTCAACCGGCCACACCTGCTCTTCAATCTTGTCACAAACATCTTTCAACATTAATTTTTGCAATTTATTCTTAACTCGTATCGCTAACACGGGATCTTCTCTCTCTAAACGGGCTTCAATTAAAGGGGTTGAAATATTTTTTGAAGCATTGATAATTTCTTTGATTCGAGGTACTCCAAGCGTAATATTCATGGATGCAACTCCAGCAAAATGGAAAGTCTTTAATGTCATCTGAGTGCCAGGTTCACCAATACTCTGAGCTGCTAACGCTCCTACTGCTGTTCCAGGCTCCATCCTAGATGTTAGAAATCTTTTCCAGCAATGTATAATAAAACTTCGAAGTTGAGAAAGTCGAAATACGTGTTTCATTATAAAGTTTTCCATATCATTTTCAAATTCGAGACTGAATAAACTTCCCCCTGCTTTATTTTTCCATTCTTCTGCAAGAATACGCAAACAATCATGTTTCTCTGTTTCACCCACGTAAGGTTCGCTTCTACTTGGAATGTGCGCTTTCACATTGAGGTAAGCTCGATCAAAATCAACGGGCTTATCTTTTCCTTCCATAAGCATTGGATCCAGACCGTCTTGCCCATAGCACATTTGTATCACATGACCTTCTGCGTTTCGAACTGTCAAGTCATACTGACACGATAGATCTTCTAATGCCTTTACCAGTCTTCTTTGCATGTATCCTGTTTCTGCTGTTTTTACAGCCGTGTCAACAAGACCTTCTCGCCCACCCATAGCGTGGAAAATAAATTCGGATGGAGTCAATCCTGTGAAAAAGCTGTTGGCAACGAAACCTTTGGCCTCTGGACCTCGATCTGAAAAAATTACCCAGATAGATGTACTCTGTTTTCTTTTAGCTATTGTAATTAAGGGTTGAAATCTATTAAAGATGTACCATTCTTTTTAAAATGAGGTAAAGATCTTTGGTAAAACCCGTCAGGTACTCGCTTTCCATTAATAGCTTGTTGTCCAACACAAGCAATCATTTGAGAAATATTGATATTAGATCCCTTTGATCCACACATAGCCATGATTAAAGGAGCGTTTGTTTTGTGCAATTCTTGTACACAAAGTTTACCACATGAATCTCGGATATCGGATAACTGTTTCAGCACTTGGTTCTCCGTTTCTGCGTCGGATAGGGATGGTTTTGATAAAGTGTCAGTACAATTAGCGTAGCCTGACTCCACTAACTCCTTCTTTAGCTTTACTAACCTTGAGCCAGGCGTAACGTCTCCTATGCCTAGGTGTTGAATATTAATTAAGATGAAGTTACTCGCAATTTAGAACCAAAAATTTTTCCACGTGGTAGATAAATTTTAGTATCTTACCGATAGAAAACCCTCGATTCATTAAATAATTGGACGTAATTCTTGCAAGCCGATACATTGCTAAACATGCTGCTTCCTATAGTTTTCAAATTGTTAAATTTAAAAACTATAATTATTACTTTCTTTCAGAATACCACTGCTAAAAATGTTTAAATACCTTTCCCCAATCTTTTAGTAATGCGTAAAATACATTAGCCTTAGCTCCTGATCCCAAAGTGGCCTTATCCAATGCTCCTGCCATCAGTTCAGAATTATGAACAACAACATCTGCAAAACATTCATTCAATATAAATTCTTATTCAACTAAAAGAAACAAAACGAAATATTTAACTAGTTTACTTACATGTATCATCTGGATCCATTTCTTCAGCACTGCCTTTATAATTCTTCCCTTTTGCTCTCAAGTTCAATTTAATTTTCGAGCATTTATTAGGTCTAAATATTATGGAAATAAGTTGTTTTCCAGTCCATAATTGCATAGGCTTTAGTAAAGCCGGAGGTGGGAGTTGTATATATTCATTTGCGTCAGCTCCGGCCCATGCGATGATCCTGAATGCTTCGGGCCTCGTAAAAAACTGATCTTTCAATGTTAAAAGATATGCTCCAGTTAAGAAATCTTGAGTAGCGGAAATAATCAGTTCACCATTTCTTGGAGTGACTAAGTTTACTTCATTCTAAAAACATAAGGATGAAAGAAATGCAATTTACAATAATCTTTGGCATTGTCTAACTTTTCTCTTCAGTCGCTGACTAGTTATAAGTAAACATACTGCCATAAGGGTCAACGCTTCAGCTTTCGCTTCCTCCGTTTGAGGTAAATGGATATTCATTTCATCTCCATCAAAATCTGCATTATAAGGAGCACAAACACATTCGTTGAACCTGGTTAATACAAAAATAAAGTTGTAAATTGGATGTTTTCAGCAATGCTGAATGACTAGTTGTATTCTAACCTAAAATATATTACACATACCTTAACGTTCGGAATTCATGAATTTTCGCATAATGACACATAATGCTCAACCTATGAAGAGATGGCTGGCGATTAAATAGTACAACATCTCTATCCACAAGGTGCCTTTCCACAATATCCCCACATTTTAGTTCATATGCTATTTTATTCCTATCTCCATACTTAAGATACTTCCTGAATGATCCGTCTTTGCATTCTATGAAATTTGCACCTGGATGCACATCCGGTCCATTTTTAACCAACGTTCTTAGCCACTTAATATTATAAGGGGTAACTCTCTCTGGATATGTAAGCATCTTGGCCATATACACAGGGACACCAACCTGTCAAAGATTTCAAGAAGACAGACTTTCTTTTAAGTCTTCTTTTAAATCTTTTAAAGCAGATTCCTAAGTATTTACAGAATGTATAGAGGTAGTTTTTATTCTTCGTATGTGTTACCTGTTGAATACGCAAGTTGGGATCTGGAGAAATTACAGATCTTCCTGAGAAATCCACTCTCTTTCCTGAAAGATTGCCTCGGAATCGACCCTTTATACCACAAATAAATATAAATTCCCATGTTATTATAATACTGAATTAAATTTTAAAATTGAATTTTTGTTAAAATGACTAAATTACATGTTTTCCCTTTAATCTCTGTACGAATCCCCTACCCCCTTTCTTCTTTGCTGGTTGATTAGGAACAGACAGTTCAGAATTAATTACTTGGGCATATGTGGTCTGCATATATTCCCAACATTGTAACATATTTTCTACTTTTCCTCCTGACTCCCGACTATTAATTGCCACTAGGTTTAGAAAAGCTACCTCAGCTAACTTAACTGTGATGTCGTCTTCTGTCCTGCAATGTAAAATTACTTCTTACAAGATGAAAATTACCAATATGGATCGTTTATATAATAAATAATAAAAATAAATTATTTTGTTATAATTTGTATCATTAATTTCTATACTCTACTTACGTTCCAGCTTTAATTTCGGAAACAACAGAAGGACGAATACAAATTGGAGGTACAGGCACCCTTGTAGCAACAAGGTCTGTAGGAACGGCAGAGTGCTTTCCAACTCCCATCATTAAAAAAGGCTGGTCATATTTGGGTATTTGTTCAAATAATTCTTTTACTACAGCTGGATTTAAAACTTCGATTGTTGGATCTAGCTGGCTGTATTTTCCTCCAGTTGATACATCAAAATCTCCTACACCAAGGAATTAAACAATGCAATATAGTCATTTTAGTCTATACAAATTGAACATTTTGTCTTTAAGTAATAATTATGGCTTATATGGAAGAGTGATGAATTATCTGTGCAACTCACGATTTAGATCTTTCAGCATCTCAGAATTTCTAATGTGTTGCAATCTAGCATGACAGATCTGAAGTCCTATTTTCTTAACACCACCATTAGGCGATCCACAGTTGGGGCAAATGTGAACTTTTTTGCATAACGTGATGATTTGCTTTTTAATCGACTTTTTCGTTAAATAAGGAAGATTTGGTAGAGTTACTTTATCCCTGAACTTCTCTTTGTCTTCTGGTTTCAATAAAAGGCAACTGCAATCCTGTTTAACAATAAAAACTTTTTTTAGAAATTATAGGACTAGGTACCAGAGAATAGAGACTGAAGCACATGAAATGAAATAGGGCTTCATTTTTTCCTGTACATGATATTCCCATACCTTGCAAATACACTGTAGAATATTTAAAATAGCTCCAAAATATCCTAAATGAAAAACAGGAAATTCCAAATCAATGTAGCCGAAATGGCCAACACATTCTACGAGACCTTTGCCACCTAAAAAATATGATTATAAAAAATTAAAGATGAACAAATAAATCTTTAATAAAACTGTCTAGGTATCTAAATTAATCCGATTAGAAGAAAATGGTCTTACAAGTAGTACACTTTGCATCTTTGGCACAAGTACCAAGTCTCCTGTCTAGGGTACCATATGGGGTTGGAGTCCGTTTTGGATCAGACAAGTACAGATTATGATTGATGACTCTCATATGCGCTTGTCTTGCTGTCTCTTCTGCACTTCCTACAGTGAAGTGCACTGAGGTCCTGCAATATTAAAAAAATAATAATGTTAAGTCAACCTCATTAGTGAAGTACACAATGCTTCACCCCTTTTAAATTGATCATTAAAAGCAGTTAAATTTTGCTATCAAGCATATGACTACATAGTGTAATACAAACTAAACTACCCTGTATTCATCCAAGCCAAGTGTCGAAGTTGGCAAGAAATTGGCAAAAGTAACTTCCATTCGGGGTTTAAATAGCATTTTACTTTAATTAAAGTATACAAAATTACAGTGAACAGTAGAAACAAATATTATTATCCGGCCCAATTCCCGATTTGTTCGGAGACTGTTTTGGAACATATTTTCTGTTCGTCTGTTCCGTACATCCTATGACTATGACTTTAAATTTAATTGTAAAATAGTAAAATTCAGCTCAATCAAGATTCAATAAAAGGCTCAGTCCACAGGTGTATAATGTATGAGTATGTGTATAACAGAAAAGGAAGAGGCAACAGACAAAGAAGCGAAATAGTTAGCATTTAACATTTACTTACACTTTATAATTGGAGATTTTTTCTCTAAACTGTTCCTTGACCATTTTGATATCCGGTAAAACTGACAAAAAAAGTACTTTTTGTTATCTTCCTCTTCACTTTCGACTTTCTTAACTGTGACCCTGACCTGCTAACGGTCTTCTTCTGCCTGCAGATTCCTTCAAATGTTAAAAAAAAATGAATAATAAAATTTGCAATCATGAATCAATACACAATCAACAATAGAACTGGCTGGACAAAAGTTTACACCTTTGACCGTTTAATATTTGAAACTACTAATATGTAATAGTTTTACAGTTTAAAATGTTAAAGCTAGTGCAGTACCATCCAAAAAATGCAACATATATTCAACATTCCATCATTCATCGATTCATACATTCACTGGAACAAACATTCAATTCATTCATCATTACACTTTGCACATTATGCATTATAATTCCGCCTAACTAATTAGGATTTTAGGCTAGGATGTAAGACTCTCACTTGCTTGACGTATTATGTATGAAGCTCCTTCCTGTTAATCTTAATTTATTAGGCCTTCTTCATTTCCACATTTTTCCATCTTCCATCCTATTCCTAATTCCACATTCCAAGAAGTTCACCACATTTTGAAATGATGACACAGAAAATGCAGATACAACATACAAGGAAAAGACCTCCTCAAAGCAAAGCACAAAGCTCCAAAAAACCCAACATGTGCTTTTTAATCCATAATCTGAATAATCTGAAATCATTGATCATATTCGTATTCAAATTAATCCAATGTAATCACCAATGTCTCTGTAATAGTTTTCCGCTTAAAAGTAAATATGGATTATTATAATTATTAGGTTCACATCACTTACTTACCTTTTAATACGCTTTGAACTTATGAAAACATTTTATGAATTTTTGTGAGCAAACAACGTGGATGATGATGAAAGTTTGAGTTCTTAGCAGAAATGAAAAAAGTGAGATGTTTAAATTATGGCTGATAAAAGTGTAGTAAATAAGTTTGTCCAATGTGGTGAATAGGAGGGAAATGAGAGAAACCGTTTAGAGAGACACACACACGACTCTCTTTGTTTTTATTCTCTCGGAATTATTGCACAAAAACCCAGCATAGCAGCAGCCTATCAAGTACACTTTGCTTTGGACAGTTGGCCCTTTTGTCCTCATTTCCTCTCTCACCGTCTTATTAAAAATATCAAAATCGGATGTCAAAGGATATTGAAGGTGAGTTTTTACAAAAAAATATAAAATATAGATTTTTGTATAGCATAACTTACTTTTGGCTCCAGGTATGCGGTACTAATTCATTCGTAATTAAAAATTTAAAAGTATGAATGAAATAAAAAGTAACGACAACGAGTAAAAAGTGAAGTGGCTCGGCCTTTAATCATAAGTCAGTTGTAAAGTTGCAACCTCAAACCTTGTGTGACTTAAGTGTCCTTCAACGATAATAAATAGTAGTCGTTTGGTTCACTAGTTTAAAATTATTAAAATATAATTAATGTTTACTTAATGAATTAATCCTTACCTTTTATTTCGGTATATTTTTCAGGTATAGAACATAGAAGAGAATCAGGAGAATAAGACAAGTGAAAGTCTAATTTAATAGGCCGAAGTGAAGTGGTAAAAGAAGCCAAAGAAGCAAGGGACGCATTATCAGTCTGAGGATTGTGAGGATTACTATAATAATTTCAAAAAGCAAGAAATCAAATTAAGCTATGGCCCTCAACGACTTTGACGCTGATAAAGGTACGGGGCTGGTTTTTTGATCTGTTACTTACCTACTACTGTTAATACATAATGCCAAGATACTTCTAACTACCGTTAAAGTAGATTAATTCTCTTATTGATGTCTTACGTGATTTAAAATATTCCAGGAAAGTTTAAAGACTTCCTACAAGGGTTTTACACAAGCTCAGGACGACGTGGATCTGGGAAAGAGTACAAGTATGCTAAAAAGATTCAAACTCTTGCTCATAGAGAAACCGTGGAATTAGTCTGTGAGTTAGATGATATGATTACACATGATGGGGATAATGAGGAACTTGTTGAAAATATTGAAAAAAACACAAGACGGTACGATATTAATTAAGCAGTTATTAACTAATGTTTGATTAAGTATACATTTTATAACCCTTTTGATTCCCGGAAATTTTCATCGATAATAGAAAGAATTTCTGTTCTTTGTGAATTCTAGATATACTCAACTTCTATCTGAAGCTGTTTCAGAATTATTGCCCGAGTTCAGAACTCGAGAATCCGTTGTCAAAGATTCGCTAGATATTTACATTGAACATCGTCTTGCAAGTGCTCGTAGACAACAGGAAGAATTAAATGGAACAGACGGTCAGCAAAACGGAGAGTTGCCATCTGTGGAATCACAATTCCCTCCTGAGCTTCTTCGTAGATTCGAAATCTACTGGAAACCTAGGAGTACTGTTAAACCAATTGGAATTCGTGAGCTTCGGGCTGACCAGGTATTTAAACTTGAAATTTTGTACTTCTTATTGAAGTAAATTATTTTGGATGAAACGATGAAAGTAATGGAGATTTGTTGTTAAACCAAATTCATTTTGTTTTTTTAGATTGGAAAACTTATGACGATTCACGGGGTGGTCATCCGAGCATCTGAAGTCCGTCCTTTGCTAAGTGTAGCAACATACTCGTGTGATTCTTGTTCAGCAGAAACATTCCAACCAGTTACTGGACCAAGTTTTACACCTTTGGCTAATTGTAACTCTGAATTTTGCAAATCCAACCGTACTGGTGGTAGGCTTCAACTTCAAACTCGTGGGTCCAAGTTTGTTCGATTTCAAGAGCTTAAGATCCAAGAGCAAAGTGCGGATGTCCCTGATGGGCATGTTCCAAGAGCTTTGACTGTTCATTGTAAAGGAGAGAACACAAGAAAAGTTACGGCTGGAGATCATGTCGCTATTACTGGTATATTTCTTCCACTTTCTAAGACCACTGCCTTTGCTCAAATTGCTCAGGGTCTTATGACGGATACTTTTGTGGAGGCACATGTAAGTTTGTGAACTGATTCATGTAATTTAAAGTTTTTGTAAGTCGTATGGATTCATGAAATATAGTCCTTCCTATAATATAATGTTCTTCCTTTATTTTAAATAGAGAGTTTATCCCATTTCAAAATGGGATGAAGCAGAGGTTGTTGAAGATTTGACAGAGGACGAGATTGCGGATTATAGCCAAGCTGATTTCTATGAAAAACTTGCTGCATCCATCGCCCCAGAAGTTTATGGACATGAGGATGTGAAGAAGTCCCTGTTGCTTCAACTTGTATGAATATAATAACTTTTTTGTATTACCTAAGCAAGCCTAAATAACAATGTGACAGTTTTGTAACCTATATAATTTAGGTGGGTGGAGTTGAAAGGAGCGTCGGTGGACTCAAAATTCGTGGAACCATAAATATCTGTTTGATGGGAGATCCTGGAGTGGCCAAATCTCAATTGTTATCTTACATCGATCGTTTAGCACCCAGGAGTCAGTTGACTTCGGGAAGAGGAAGTACAGGAGTTGGTTTGACTGCTTCAATTATGAAAGACCCGGTAACTGGATTGATGACCTTAGAGGCTGGAGCACTAATGTTGGCTGATCAAGGTGAGGAGATATACATCTGTTTAAAATTTCGATGGATCATGGAAATTGAACCATGAGCATGTTTTGTGTACACTCATTCAAGAGTTCATCAAACGTTGAATGAAACTTTAAAATGCTTTGATTCGAAATAGGTGTGTGTTGTATCGATGAGTTTGACAAAATGAATGAAAATGATCGAACTTCCCTTCACGAAGTTATGGAACAACAAACGATCTCAATTGCAAAAGCTGGAATTTTGACAACCCTTCATGCGCGAACTTCTGTTTTGGCAGCTGCTAACCCTGCATACGGTAGATACAACCCTTCAAGAAGCATTCAGGACAATATTGCTCTTCCGGCTGCTTTACTCTCACGTTTTGATATCCTTTGGCTTCTTCAGGTTTGCTCAATCTTCGATTATATAAGTCAAAGTCTACTCATCATCTCGCTCTTCATTGAATCTAATTGAATGGATTATTCATGTCGCTCCAGTTCTACTAAAGTAGCTAATATAAAATATTTTGACTCTAGGATAAAGCTGATCAACAAGAAGATTTAAGATTAGCCAAGCATATCACTTACGTACATCAGCATTTACATGAACCGCCCAGCACTTTCAAGCCTTTGGACATGGGACTTATGCGACGGTATATAATGGCCTGCCGAAAAAAGAACCCTACTGTTCCACCTGCTTTAAGTGAAAGACTTGTTGGAGCTTACGTGGAATTGAGGAACGAAGCTAGAAATTCTAAAGATTCTACTTTCACTTCTCCGAGAAGTCTGTTGGCCATCTTGCGTTTGTCTTCTGCATTGGTCAGTTTTTGGTTTAAAATCCCACAGTTGAAGCTAATTAATAAGCGAATTTTAGTAATGATCTACTTTTTGTAGCTTTATGAAGTGGAATATTGTCTTTCATTTTACAGGCACGTCTTCGTATGTCCGATGTAGTTATTGATGATGACGTCAATGAAGCTATCCGCCTTGTAGAAAGATCCAGGGATTCCCTTAAACCAGGTTATTATTGTTATTTTATTATAATTGTAACCACCCGAACCATGTCATACCATAGTAAATTTATTTAAGTAATTTTAGTTAGGCAAGAGTATACAAGAAAAAATTGAATACCTAGTTAATTTTACAAATGTGTAAACTGTTTGATTTATAGGTACACAGTCCAGTGTAAATCGCCCTATTCCTACCTCCGAGAAGATAAATCAACTTATCCGGAAGATGAAAAGCTCTATGAAAGAAGGAGAACTCTCCATTTCGATTAAACAAATTCGAGAAAAGGGCATTCAAGCTGGATTCAACCAAGAGCAAATAGATCGATGTCTGGATGAATATGAAAACATTAACGTGTGGCAAATTAACCAAAATAGGACCAAGCTTACATTTGTGTAAGAATTTATTAATGTATCCAGTGCAGTTGTGTAATACCTGACTACCCTGAGGTTGTCCTGCCGATTTTCGGTCTCGATTTTAACATGATAAAACAAAAGATACTACCAATTTTAAACTTGCTTTCTAGGTAAGCAAGTGTAAGTCCTTGATTGGGATTTGATTTTTGATAATTAATTATTGTAATTGTAATTAGGTTTCGATACCCTTTTTTCTGTGTTCCGTTCTCTTTACCATAAAATAAAACAGTTTTACTTAATACAAACACCGATGTAAATGTCACAAAAATGAGAAAAAATCTGTACACTGCAAACTTTCTAGGGTAGAAATATAGAAAGCGTTTATTACTTTCAATAGGAAATCATGGAATTTTTAACAATAATGGCATTAAAAACCGTAGCGTTCAAAATTAACTAGGCAGAACTTGTATTCATTTACTTAATCTACATCCGCAGATCCAAAGAGCTTCTTTCCGCGATGATTAAATGTAACAAAGTTAGGTCGATTTAAAAATGACTCATAAGATTTGCAAGCTAGATCTTCAACAGCTCGGATTTCTTTGAATGTCTTCGTAGCAGCTGCACCCCATATTGATAAGGCCACTCCTAGTAGAGCTTCGATCACCATCTTGGATTAAAATAAATCATAAATTTAAAACTAGCAAATGCCAATACAAGTTTTTCAATGTGGTTGCAGTCTTGCAATGATATCATTTAAAAAATAACATACATCCAAGGGTAAAGATGTGAAGTCTTCTTCGTTATATCGAACAAACGCAAGATCTAAAATTACAGGAAAGGCCTATTATTAGTTATTTTGCACAGCATTTAAACTTGATCTTCTGGTACGGTACATAGTTCACAGTTCAATTCTCATAGTACTTTGGAATGGTTGAAAAGTTGAAATACAAATTATTATACAATATAAAGTGGATAAAGTGAAAGCAAAATTATTTAAATTATACTTAATAATACTTACGTTGTGAAACTGAGTATCCAGTATGGCAAAGAAGGCACATCCCAACAATGACTCCAAGTTTACCCAAAGTTCGACCCATTTTCAAGCTGGTTTTGTTCTGTGTGAATGACTAGGTGAGCCTAAGAAAAATGTTGAATGATAAAACTTATTTATTAGTGAAATTAGTGATCCCTATTTATATATATAAATGATAATGATACACAGGCAACATAGGTAATTGACTCTGCGAACGAATTATGGATTTCGGATTGCACAGCAGCAGATCAATCAAACTATAATCAATATTTTAATAACGTTGTCCTAATCAACAAAAGCAGAGCTTGGATTGGGAATATTAAATAAAACTAATACTAAAATCTAAAACTAATACTTAAACTTAATAAACCATTGTAAACGGTATACCGAAGTAGCGGAGCAGGTACCCGTCTGTCTTTCCAAATTTTTGTTGTATTTATGGGGTGACCTTGGGATGACCTGACCTGGGGGTGTGGCCGATTTGACCCATATGCGAAGTCAAAGTGACAATTGACCCTAGGACCCCATATGTAAAAACAGATTTGAAAAAAGTTGACCGTGTGCAAAGCTACAGCACTAACGGACGGACAGACGGACAGACAGACGGACGGACGGACGTCACTGGTATTCGCATAAAGTAGCTCCGCTACTTAATAAACCATGACAAATGGATGTAAAAAAGTATCGTTAGATCGTCTTTATGAAATCGAAACCGTTGTGTTAAACGTTTGAAAATGACGATCATGGTGTTCATCTGTTCAGAAAAATTATTTTGTGAAGTCGTGATTTAAAAGTTGGAAGTTGAAGAGACATTAAATCTGTTTTCACGAATGAGAGACCAGGGCAGTATGAAACATGTGTCCATAAATTTACGTCAGAATTTTTTGTGTTTTTAATATTTAAAATTGGGGGGTGTGGCCGATTTGGCCCATCTTCGAACTCATGATTCATCTTGGCCCTATGAACCCATATGTGAAAACAGAATTCGAAAAACTTGATTGTATGGTGAGTTGGTGAGTTAGCGTCTTAACGGACGTCGGACATCGGACATCGGACACCGGACATCGTCGGACGTCGGACACCATGAACGTTCACATAAAGTATCTAACGATACTTAATAAATACTAACGTTAACCGTACCCTCTTTAAACTTGAAGCTCTGCATCTTCTACAAAATAAAAATCATACATGGAAAATCTTCCAAGTGTCCCATCCTGGTTGTGGGTGTCCTGGTGGTGGGTGTCCAGTGTCCCCACCCCGATTTTGACCAATCGGTAGTGGACTTTCGGCCCACTACCGATTGGTCAGTTCTTAATTGTATGTTTATACGCACTTTTTAACTAAGAAAATGTATCCACACCAAATAAATGTGGCATATTTTATTATATTTGTTGTGGGCTTTACATTTTGTGTACCATATGTAAAGGTCCGGTCATTTGGACAAAACCTTTTCGACGAAAATTTTCGGGTCATTTATTTGGGCGAATGCTTTTTTCAGACTTTGGGTCATTTAGAGAAAAAATTGAAAATCATAATAATTGATTGAAACATCAACTTTTTAAAGCTAATTCTGTAAATCTAGTACCAGAATTTCTATTTAGTTTGACTTCCTAGTTAATTGAACGAATCAAGTTAGTACCTGATTAGTTTTTCGATTCGAAAATTTGTAAGATGCTTCAGTGCTTTAGATGCAATCACGATCAAATTTTAGATTTTTATGACAAATAAAATACTCTTGTTTTGATTATTTTGGCGTTTTTCATCTTTTCGCCCAAATGACTTGCATGCATCAAAATCGTTTTGCCGAAATGACAAAAATTCCTTATGCAAAAAATCCGGCGAAAAGGTTTCGTCCAAATGACCCCACACCGTAAAGTGTAAAGCATAGGCATTTACAGCCCATTTTAGCCCTACCTAATTAGAACAGAGCAGAGCAAACTCTGCTCTCATTTCACATTTCGTGTCCCCACTGGGATTGAAAGAGTAGAAATAGGGGGACGAGACGACTTTCGCGTCCCCAATGGGGACACACATTCGTCCCTTCCCCCTAACCGTACGTTACACCACGAAGTAATAAAGGGGGAACCCTCTCGTGTCTCCACTGGGGACAAGAAGAGATGTAAGGTATGGGGACACCTCTCGTCCCTATCACTAATTTTTTCGGTCACCTATGGGCGACCGAAAAATTTTCCTCCACCGTCCCCAGTAACCCTGACCGTTCCATCCTCTCAGTACCGGAGGATGGAAGATTTTCCATGCCTACTTACAAACGGACTCCTGATTCTAATTCAACATTCAATGTTTGCAGATTTTGGATTTCTTTAATTTTGAATTTTTGATTTTTGATTCTGAATTTAAGTTTTGACTCTTTGATCTTACCTTCGTTTTACAGTTTATCTTCAGGTGACCTACTCTTTGGCTCCAATATAATGCTAACAATTCTGATTTTCTGATAATTCTGAATTCTCTTCACTGCACACTGCACGCACAGTCACAGACTGACAGTGTCTTCTTGATCTTTTTTTTGTTCACACTCTCCTGCCAAATACTTACGTTATAAGCCAGGAGAAATGCCCCTGAGGTAATTCAAGTCACCAAATAACAACAATTACAGAAAACTGAAACCTAAAACTAACATTTGATTAAATAAATTCAAAAAATTAATTGTTCATAATTATTGAACACACTTTTATTAAGAACATAGTACAGGAAGAATGACTGAAATAAGATTCAAAAAACTCCCGCTGAATAGAGAAAAATGCTTCTATGGTTTACTTGACTGAATACAATCTACAAAAAATATGAAACACTATGGCAAGTACAACATTATGCCTTTATTGCCTTTATATTTCCAATACTCCCCTCCCCTCTTAACGTTACATTAATTTATACAACCCCTTTCTTACAGAACTACTAAAACGAGCTAGTTTAAGATATTACAGAATAATTCACATTGAATCCAGATTTGTGCACATTCCATAAAACGTACCCAATGCTAATGTATGCAATTCTTATTACAAATTACAATATCCGAATTCCATAGTTTCGGAATCCGTCTTACAGCACAGGTTGGTTGAGAACGCAGGCTTTTTGTTTTTACATTTACAAAATCTATACTAACAGTTAAAAATTGTCGGTTTTTTCAAACACTTGCATATTGCATATCTTAATTTAGAGAATAGACTCGATGTTACATTTCTTGTTTACATATATAGTAAAAAATGTTTCCAGTTATTTGAATCAAAAAAAATAAATAATTGCATATCCACATATCATGGGAAATAAGAAAACCAAGAGGATCAAGTGAAAAACAAACCCACATTTATTATCATGCACGGGACTTTCTTTGGTTGACTGTGACTCAATACTACCCCGACGAATGACGGATGACAAATTCCGTTTGATCTTTCGACACTTTCGAGTATTCCTGACGTTCCTATTTTTATCTTTGTCAGGATGCGGATGGTCAGAGTCTTTTAGAGTATACGTCTCATTAAGATTCGTTTTGCGATTAGACTCACAATGAAGAACAGGAGGACGAAGAACATTTCCCTTAGAAATAGTAAATGTCGTGTTATGGAGACCCCTAGTCTTAAGATTCAGGTGTCCTTCCAATGTGGGTTTCTTTGGGCGAGTATACGTTCTTTTATCTACGGTTTTTGGTGGCGTTGGTGTAGCTGAAAAATTGTCCGAATTATTTTTATTCAGACCAAAAGTCAGGAAAAAAATTTAATTTTTAATGACGAATTCAATCACTCACTAAGAAGGCAATCTTGATTTTCAGCATTTTCTGACTCGACGCTGGCGTCCAAATCCCGAATATTTTGACAAGCTTTTCGAATGGAGAAGGGGGAAGAGCCAATTACTGATCCTGTTGGACTGTTATTAGCTGACACAGACGGTGTTGAATCTCCAGTGAAACTACTATTGGTAGGCGATGGCACAGCGAACGAAATACTTCTTCTCTCCCAAATTTTAGTATTCCTAATTGAAGGTGTGGTTTCGACTTTTTGTGGACGAGTTCGAGGAGATAAGTCCTTGATTGTAATTTCAGGTTTTTCTTCTACAATAATTTATAATATTAAAGCATTATATTTAAACTATTGGCTGTTGCTACACTTGTTAAGAACAAAACTGTGTGCAAAAAATTTGAACTTTACCAAGTAATAACTCCTTGTCCTTGACAAAGCTCAAAAGTCCGAATTGAAGGCTGAGTAGATCAGTGCCTATGGTAGCTCGGTCATTACCAGACTCTTCGGTTGATATACTATTGGAGCGTGAAACAGCTTTCCGCAACCTAAGAGTTAACACATTAAGAACTTGTCTTTGAGATATTCCTCAAAACCAGAATAAGAAATATGAATTTGAATGTTTGAAAACCAAAATTATGACCTACCACTCCGTTTCGTCTTCGACTGGCAATTCTGACACATCGATGAGCGACAAATTGTCAAATGAATCCATCCTATCAAAAGATGCTTCATTATGATGAGCCATCAGTTCACAGTGGCCAAGAAGGGCTTTGCAAATGAGAGTGTGGAAATGGGACAGTCTTTTTAGGGTCTTTCTCAGTTCCTACTTCCTGTTCACTTTTCTTGAAAGTTCGCTTACACAGTACTTCTACACTTCTAGTCTAGTCTGTAGTACATTTAAATTGAATGTTATGCTAGCAAAACTGTGAATTAGAAAATTAAGAACAGCATTTTTTAAACATCATCATTGATTGATTTTATGATACTCATACTCATATCATAATAATAATTGCATGTATTAAGAATCATATAAAACAAATAATAAACCAGAATAGAGAGTAAAATTCACCAAATTCTATAATTTTGTTCATAGTAAAGTCATACATAGTATAGTATAGTAACAATTTAAATTGCAATCCCAGTAAAAAAAAACTAATTATTTCATTCGTATTTGACAACAAATACGAATTGTCAAAGTCTATCTTTATGTTTTAGTTTTAGTCTTGTTAGTACTTACTCATCCCCAACTTACTCGACTGTCCTGACCCTGACTCAAGCAATTAAGGCCTCCAATCACCCAACCATCAATTGCGTAATAATAAATTCCATGAAAAACTTAAATAGGAAAAGTTGTATAACCCGTTTTATTACTCAAAAATCAAAATCCGAAACGAGTAATAAGAAACAAAATTCACACGAACTCACATATACAAGAAAAGAAAATTAAAATACTTTTATAAAATATACCGATACTGATCTAACTGATTGAGACTGCGACTACTGGTACTGACTGACTGACTAAAGAGCCTAAAATACTGTTAAAAATAAATTCTCAATACGTTCAATTACTGCCTAGGCCTATGCCTACATACGGCGACACAGCTATGTAAATGTAGTTGAATGGTAATAATGTGCAGCCTTATCAAGGTAAAGCAGTAGTAGATAAACAAATTAGTTTATGTGCTCAATCTTCTGTTCCCTGAGCTGAGACCCTGATACTGCACTGATATAAGTGATAAGGCTGCAACTTATTCATATGCAAATCCCTTAAATTAAACTACCGTATTTCCCGGATTAGAACACCCGGGGGAGTTATTGTTTCAAGTTTCAACCGTCCAAAAAGGGGGTATTCCGGGGGGGGGTTAGTATTTTTTAAATCAATTTTTTTGGAATTTTCTTAAAACAAAACTTTGAATTTATCGATACAGTTGACCAAACAATTTACATTGCTATATATACATAAAATTTTCAAAGTCGAATTTCTAAACTAACTAAAGCATCATCCACTTCATAATAATCGTCCTATCCATAAATGTTCTAAAAAATCATTCAAGCATTCACTGAATTTTTGGAAATAAACTTTTTCCTTTGTCCCATTTTATAAAATATTTGTATAACCCTTCTTGAACTACTACATTTTGAGCTCAGTGAAGTGAACTAAAATTATTATATTAGTATTAAATAGGAAAAAAAGTCTTAAAATTATTGACACTACCGATTCCAAATGTCAAAACAAGAGGGGATAAGAAAAGGTCATTCTGTAAGGTATCTATTCGGGTTAATTCTATTGAGCTATTTGAAACCAGAATCGGATGAGAAATGAGAGAGGGGATGCAAAAAAACTTTCTGCGTATATACAGGATCACCATTCACCAATAATTATTATTATGATTTTTGCAGCAGCGCAACGCTTTGCGACTTCCGCTTCGCTTTGCAGTATTGAATTTATGTATTTCCATCTTGTCCCTCACCTCAGTTCATGGATAATGATGAGATTGAGGCCTCTTTCTTGCTTTTTGCCTGCTGCAGTGTATGTGTAATATACGCCTACGATCACAGAAACAACAAACCACCACGTAAAGACAACAGAACCACACGCACATCTATTCACAGAAGTATTTAGGTGCTGCACTCTATTTTAAAAGAATTTTAGCTGCTGTTGTGCAATGGCCAAAGATATCTATTTCTGTGGGCCAAAGATATGGCAGCAAACATTATAGCAGTGGAAAATGCCACATCATCAACTTCATCACTCATGTTCATGTCTCATCTTTGAATTTTGAGGCATCTTCATTTTTACATTTTCAAGTATTTATTGTATTTTGTATTGCATTTCCATTCCAAGTAGTCAGATAGTCAGATAAGTCAGATTTACACATTTTTGCGGAAATTTGTATGCTTATCGAAAATTTAAAATTCAGCTACAAACTGTTACTTCATACTTACGTGTGGATGTGACAAATTCCACTTCCACACATTCCACAGTCAGTGATTGTAGACGTAGACCGCACTTTTGACGGTGAATACAGTACAGATATACAGAATAAGGTAAAACACAATTCGGGGTGGTCTCTAATACATAATAGAATTTCTATACATGCTTTGTGCTTTGAAATGCTAATGAAGTATTATTTGTGTTTGTAACAATAACAATGAACAATTTATTATTTCATGCATTGTCAGCGTCAACTGTCAACTCTGGATTTCATCATGAATGAAACGGACGAACAAGGAGATGGGGATCAATGTAAGAAATTTACAAGTGAAGAATGTACAGAGAGAAGCGATTGTACTCCGAACTCTGTTGTGGTCACGGTCAGTAGTCAGTTATTTATTTATTATCAATATTTATTACAAAAGTCAGCCTGATCATCTTCTACTTATCTTAAAGATGGAGCAAGCCGGCTTGACTGAAACGTCTTGGCAATCATCCACAATGGTAAATGGCTTTCATGACCTCACTCCAGAACAGGGATTGGAATCGGAAACAACCAGCAGGGATTTAAGTACGATGAAGGATATTGGCCAAGAAGAGCCTGCAAACTCGTCTGCTGACCCTAAGAAATTAAAAAGTATAGATCGGGATTTTTTCAAGAGGATCAAAAGTAGTAAGTGGAATGGGGTTTATTAGCTTGATTAAGTATTATTCATTCAAGTTTGAACATTTGAAATAGAACTTGAAAATAAGTTAAGGTCCATGTAATGTGCTCACTCAATCAAACAAACCTAAACTAACCTTAATCTGTGCCAAATGTACCAGGCGCCAAGAAAAAATTATTGGCTTTGATTTGATTTGTACGTGTTGAATTTTTATAGTTCCGGAGGAAACAAACTTATCGGATGAGGAAGGTAAAGGTACAATTCCGACTCCTCAGAAAGCTAAAGAAGTTAAGGATCTCTTGCTGGTATTAGGTAACCCGTATTTACAATACAATACCTACTTACAATTTAATAGTACAATAAAATTTGGCAAATGCATCGATTGACGTTTTATTTTTTAGAAAAAGCTGTACGTGGGGCAGCGTTTTTTCAGAAGGAGAAGGAAGAAAAAAAAGAAGCAGCCAAGAAAAAGCGTAAAAATCAATCTTCCAAGCTTTCTCCAGTTACAGAGACAGATCCTGATTGCAAGGATACTGCAAAAAAAGAGGTTATAATGACAAAGCTGAACGAATCCAATAATTCCAATGGATTGGAAGATTTAATGACGATTGCATCGGCGTCAGAGTGTGACCCTAATCTAGTAATATGCGGCTCAGAAATAAACGTTTCACTATGTTTGATGGAAATGATTGATCAGCATCGAAACCCTGTTGTACACGAGGAAATCGATTATGGAGATGCGTGGTTACAAGAAGAAATACACATCCTGAAGGAAGAAGCAGGAATGACAGAATCTTCAGTGATTTTAGAAACAGAACCATCCACATCTAAGGAGCAGGAACATGGTCTCAAGAAGTGTCCAGTTTGTAACAAGGACTCAACTCTAGCATGCAAAAATTGTCTTAATGTTTCCTACTGTTGTCGAGAGCATCAAAAAGAACACTGGAAATCTCATCGTCCTTTGTGTGTGCTGTACGAAGTGGCAGAAAATGAAATACTTGGCAGACATCTCATTGCTAAAACTAATATTAAGGTTGGCGACCTAATTCTGAGAGAGTTTCCTTTTCTTGTGGGGCCTACTGGTCCCGATTCTGTTCTTGAACACTTGAAATTCGATGCTTCAAAGATAACTGATGAGCCCTTAGATGTTGGGAAATATTCTAAAGAGGATATTCTAGAAAATCACAGTGAGCTGTTTTTCCCAGTTTGCCTCGGGTGTAATTTACATTTAGGAGAGACGTCGATGCCTGCGTTTTGTTCTGAATGTGGATGGCCGATGTGTAATATGCACTGCTTATCGGTAAAGAGACGATCTAATGGGTAAAGTATATAAATGTGGATTATTAATAACTGTGGGCTAAATAGTTTATTTTGTTTTATTTCCTGACTTTAGTATTCAAATCATTCCTTGGAATGCAAATATTTCAAAGAAGAGAATATCAGTTTCAAAGAAGTTACTGATGAGCACCTTATTCCTCCACGACTATTTTTCATTCTGAAGGCGTTGCTGTTAGCAAAGGAAAAGCCATTTGTGTGGGATAAGCTTATGAAATTGCAAAGTCATATTGAAGAAAGAAAGACTATTGAAAAGGCGTATGGTCGACGGCTTAATGATCTCTATATCGCCTTTCTTCTTAAAACCACTTTCAAACTTACAGATATTCCGCTACAGATAATAGATGTGATTTTCGGTATAATGGATACCAATGCATTTTATTCAGCACATAACGTGCCTGATATTGATAACGCAAAATGTCCAGCGGCTACAAAATCGAGGTTAGTCTGTTTGACTGAAGCAATTTTGAGGTTTTTATGCAAATAATTTTTAAATAAAAAATTGAATTGCAGGAAACAGGCATGCTTGTATGAAAAAGGGAGTTTGCTGGCCCATGCGTGCTTACCAAATGCAATTGCAGTTCGCTTGTATCCTCCTAGTTTAGAAGTGATTGCAGCTTTACCAATCAAAAAAGGGGATATCATTTTTATTAGTTATGATCATCAAGAAGCCATTCGCCCAAAGCACGAGCGACGGCAGCTTTTAGGTCTGCAATACTGTTTGAACTGTAATTGCCGCATCTGTGAAGATCCGACTGAAGGGGGGTTGCTATTGTCTGCTGTTACATGTCTTCGGTGTCGACGTCGAGGATTGGAAGGTTACTTTGTCCCAGAAAACGCAAACCTTGAAGAGCCCACATGGAAATGTATCAAATGTGGATTGGTGAAAACGGACAGTGTAATATCTAAGGTTGTAAGAGATGTCTCACATCAACTATATGAATGTGTGGAGACCGTTCGGGTAGTTGTTGAAAAATGTTCTGGGCACATTTTACACAAGTAAGTAGATAATTAAGAAGGTTTACACACTTAAGTGGGTAAGTAGCTTGAATTAAACTGACTAATCTTAAAAAAAAATTGTCAGAAATAACTGGATGATCCTGCAAGCAGAATTTGACACAATACGTCTGCTTTATGCACATCTCAGTCAGCATCCTACAACTTTTCCTATTTCTGACATTATTTATCTAGTGTCAGTGATGGAAAAAAGGATCGAAATTATGACAAAGCTAGTACCTCCTTGTCATAAATCATTGGGTAAGTGTGCTAGAAAGTTTTAATATAATAAGGTCATATTTCAAATGATGTAACGGGTATAGAATCAGTCTCACCTGGATGTTTTTTTGTTCTTCTAGTAAATTTGAAGGTTCAGCTTGTTGAAATATTGAGAATTCAGGCAGAAATGTCTATGGATGAGGCGATTCCTTCGATTTCTTACAAAGTCCAAGCTATCTATGACGATGTGGCCCGATTGCTAACAGAACACAGTGTGAGAAACAGTTTACAAGGGTTTTTGCTCAAGTGTAATCGACTTATTCGTGAAACACTTCGGAATCTTCATGAGCACAATCGACAAAGGCAGCTTAAAAATAAGTCCAAAATATCAGTGGTGGAAGTGGACGAAATGAAAGTTGAAGCTAAGGTAGAGCCGATATGATCAAATCTAGTGTTGGTGATAGACGGTAGGATAAAACATAGTTTGAATTTGCTTATTTCGAAAGCCTCATGTGTGCTTACCTGCTAGGCTTAGGGCCTGTATGTTGTTAGACTTATTTAGTCATAAAAATATGGCCCATTATGATGCTGTGCTGAGGATACTTTTTCGTATGGTTTGTTTGTTATTAAGAAAAGCTTTTCCAATTCTGTTTACAATCTAAGCTCATTCAAGTTTTATTAAGGTATTTTATTATTAACGTATCATTACCACTTGGTTTTTATCTAGACCTACCGAACATTCAGACATGAGGTTTAAGAGTTTAAGTCTTCTATAGTTTCTACTTAAAAGAATTTCCAGCTTTATAATCTTTTCTGAAGTCTGATACACTTTTTGTTAGCTTCTACGCTTTCAAATGGGATTTACAACTCTAACCGTTGCTAGATGACATGCAGAAGAATTTTCAGTTCACCCAAGTTTTTAGTTGCTATATAAAAATCAGTTATTTCGGAAGCATCAATCAAGCCAATATTATTGAATTATTATCAACTTTTTTTCTTACATTCACTTATGCATATATTTCATTATAAGCTAGTGTGACCATGACCAGGTGACATTAATGTATGGGGAGAAGATAAATATTTACTAGCTAATTGCTACAGGTTTCAATGGTAGTGTATTATTAAGTGTTCGTGGAAAATTTTTGTTCACCATAATGAGGAATAATAATAAAAACTGCCGAGTACACGGTTTTGAAAAAGGATTATTTATTCAATATTTATTAAAAGCTGGAAATATACAGGCTTAAAAGTGTTAAAAGACTTATATAGCATTTTATAAAAACTGTATAAGACAACAAGATACAAAGAATATACTAAAAATGTTTCTGTGAATTAGTTTTTGATGGAACATTTCATCAAATGGGGGTACGTACATGAACCCCATTTAGCATCAAAATGAAGTCCCTCAGGGCAAGATTGCCTTACGTAGTAATTTCCATTGCAAGTAAAGTAACTATTACAATCTTCAGGGTCTGGAATAGTCCACTCTTGACTTTCATCAGGTCCGCATACCTTTATATGATCATATCCTTGTCTTCGACTGTCATTTGCATTAAAAAGTGGAATGGTATTGCTGGATCCTTAAATCAGGAACAAAAATTATGAGTTAAATTTTAATTGCTTTCATATGTTTTGAATTTATGATTAATACCAAAACTCTTATTTAATGAATGATGTCCACTTTTAGCGTTGCGTTATTTAATTACTGCAGTGTTTAGTATTTTAAAGATAGTCTTCACAAACTAGTTTTAACAAATGGTTAACTTATTAGTATGAATAATCTTACCATGAGAAATTTCCCGGAACAAGATTGTTAGAAATATTAAATTGAAGTATTTCATAATGAATTTTGAAATTAATATATTTTGAGTTAGTTGAGTAGAAGCTTTCCGTTATTTTACTTGTACGATGTTGAACTGTTTGTCCTTACTGATTGAACTTGGCAATGGTACTAGACTTATTTGTATTACCTGAAGTGGAAATTTGAATAAACGGAGATATCCAAAATCATTCTCATTTATGCATGTATACGAAGATTTTACTTATTAAGTTTTAAAAGGACTTCCTAATATGTATAGCAAACTGTGTTCTGAGAGAAAATTATTTACTACTTCTTTTTGTTCGCAATTGAGCCTTATTGAGCTGGTTTTCTAAGTCCGTATTTTCGTATAGAAAAAGGTATGCACTAAAGAAGACTAAAATTTAATACAGAAGATAATGACATGATAGGAGCATACTTTCATACAGAAATGCATTGGAATATTTATCTCGATATCCCATCCAGTACTACTTGGGTCATTAGCCAAATGAATAGTATATTAAGTGCTAGACCCCATAAATCTAATGAATAATGGGACAATTTTTATGACTGCCGGAACTACAGGCGTCTGTCAGAATGACAAGAAGAAGGTATTCGTCAGGAATTTCAGGAAAGCTTTTATTTGTATTTTTATGGATAAAAGGAAACGTTCCTGGAAAGTAGAAAAGGTAGAAGATTTACGCTATTACTTACCTGAGTAAAGCACTTAAAGGCAGTTATATTTTATGGCGTTATATTAAAAGTAGAAACAAAGTGGATGAAATTGCTCTCATCAACCTAATCTTAAGTACTGATGATATAATGGCATATGGACTAAATAATATCTAAATTAACACAAAAACACTTGATTCACCAAGTAAATAATCTTTTTTATCAACTACGACTTAATCCTCATATCATGGTCCAAGGTTGATAATAATATGCATTTAAAGTGGAAAAGATTCCACTGTACATTGGCTTACCAACTTGTCAATTAATAGGAAGGAATTCGCTCAAATACATTCATCCTGACTTAAACGAAACAGTTCTTATATTTTCTGACTTCAAATTTATTTTTGAAACATTTGCTAAAAATGGTCACTAAATCGACTTTGGGATTCATTACTTTTGCATTTGTTGTGTGCACAACATTTGTGATCACATCCGGATTGGATTGCTCAAACGTTGTGAGGAAAGAGAGCCAAGGTGTTCTAAATTGGTTAGGTAATGTGACCTTTGAAGTTCCTGTAACAACTACCAATGCCACTGGGTGGACTGTCACCATATTTTTTGACCAGCAGTTCACTGGAGTTGGGGTGAGTTTATCAATAAATGGCTTAATATTATGATGTGACAATGTGACCCACAGACTAGAGCTATCTGTTTCTTATATCTAGTCTGTGGGTGGGGCCTACCGTGTCCGAAAGATTATAATATTAGCAAATTAAACTTCTATAGGTGTGGGACGGATGGGTAGAATCTTTTGGAAGCGAGCAATGGTGCCGTATAAGAAACCGAGATCACAATGCAGAACTTATTAAAGGGGACGAATTCAGTTTCCGATTCCGAGTCAACTGGTTCACCAATGTCACAGATGTACCTAAAGTGGTCAGTTTAAAATTCTTCGATATTGAACTTTGTCAGTGATTTTTAATAACAACGAATCTTCAAAATTTGAATAAAGATTTTAAAGTGTATATTTGCGTTTATTATCGCATTGAGTTGTGTTCAATTGTCCTGGGATCATATTTCATTTTCTTTTTCTTTCAAGCATCTTATTTAAGTAGGTATCCTGTATTTTTTGAAAAAAATACAGCTTCAGGTAGAATAGAACTTTAGATGTTGGGCCAGGTTAACCGTGTTTTCAACTTATCCACCGCTTTGTCAACCTTGACTAATATCTTAAGTATAAGCTCCTTCGAAATATGCTAAAAGTTTTTAAAAAAAATGTTTTTCACAACTTGAGAATTTTAATATAACCTAGGAGAGAGTTGGCCATCCATTCCCAATAAAATCTACTTCAATGGCCTTGAAACCGTAAGAGTTTTGAATGTGTATGAAAAAAATGCTTGGAATTGGAATAGATTGATAGAATAGAATTAGTCTACACTCAGAGTCACAACAAAATTAATCTGCGCTACATAAAATGTCTGTAAATATCGTCAATAATTTAAAATACATAACTACAAAATAGATATTTTCTACTATAAATCTGAAAGTTTTTATCTAATAAAAAATTCTTCAAAAAAGTCCCGTACCGTTAAATGTCTTTAATAAAATAGATATAAATATTAGATTACCGTAAAACGCGATTTAGAACCCCATGGGGAGTTGCTTTTTCAACCCTCCAAAAAGGGTGCGGCTCTATTTCGGGGTGGGGCTTTATTCCGGGGGGGGGGCTTATCGCTTCAAGGCAAAAATCAAAGAACATTTTATCAAAAAAAACCGAAGATGTATATCGTCAAAATCCAAAATTTCTTACAATTTTAGATGTGAAACCTTAAGGGTCCAGACCACAGACTAGCTATCCGTGTTTCTTGTAGATAGACGTACCAAGACTGGCTTCTGTATGTACTTTTAAAAGTACAAGAAACACGGATTGCTAGTCTGTGGGTCCAGACTAGTTTGGATAGTTAGCCTTTGTAACTAAAACCGAAACGGATAATGTGTACTCTTATGTTAAGCATTGCACCTGTTCTGAGAACGCACACCTTACATAGTTACTAGCCCGAGCCTAGGGCTTATTTTGTCATCTCCGTCTGACGATAACGCAGGAACGCTTTAACCCATTCTAATGAAATTTTCACCATATTGTGTATTTTGATTTTTAAAAATCTCGAACCGAGCTCAAATATGGACAATGTGGTGATAAATAAAAATAAAATGATTGACCATGGCTAAAAACCCTTACTGGTCATGTAAATTTAGGCCGCTGTTTGAAAATGATTCAAAACTTTCCTAACTTGATTGTGCCCGAGCCAGATTTCTTTTTAATAAAAAATGTTTTCTTCATTGGTTTCAAAAAACAGTGGGGGTCAGCCAAATCATCCACCTTATACGTTTGGCTTCAAATTTCATTTACCATCGCTTTTTGCAAGAGCTATGCAAAATGTTAATCTTTTTGCAGACTTAAAAACCAGTGGGGGGCACTAAAATTACAAAAAATAAAATTTGGCTCTCAATTGAATGCATACCTATTTGCAACATTCGACTTTTGAAATCCATTCCAATAGAACTTTTCGTGTTTCGAGAGTCTGCCTCCCCTTCTGAATTATAATTTTAGTTTTAGAGAGATTGATTGCCAGTTGATTTGCAGTACAAAAACCTTGTATAGAACAAAATATATTTTAGAAGGACTCTCAATTTTATTTTTTGAAGAAGGCTTTTGGAAAAAAATCAAAAGCTCGTGCTTATAAACTTTTCCCGATAACTCTACTGTTATGAACTCTATATAATATATACAAATATACCAACTAAAACAATAATTTGTGTAGGAATTTCCCGACATAAACATGAATTTCTAGACATAAACTAAAAAAAATAAGTACCTACTTAAACTTTAGCATACATGATTAAAATACATCGTATGTTTTGAAATAATGAAAAAGCAAGTTCCATATTTTTATTTCTTGTTTCTTATACGAATATACTGCGAGAAAGTAGTCTCTAAAACAAATTCCAACCTTTTGTCTGCCTACAATTTTTTTTTAAATCGGCTGACTTCTTTCTTTTTTTATATCCCGTCACCATTACCCCATCCATTATCCGTCCTTAACATTATTTTTTATTATATTTGAGAGAATTTTGCTTATACTCCCATATCGCCTTTGATATGCATGGAACAGAGAAAGTATTGGAAATGAAGGGAAGGGGTTACATGAACGGCACAGGTATTACTACCCTGTGCTTTGTGGGGATGTCTACTCCTTGCGAATATGCCCGTGGATGGATGGGTGACTGTGTTTGGGTTTGTATGCATACTTCCCGAGATTCGGTGATTTCGGAAAGGAGATGAGCAAAATACTGTGGTATTAGTGGTATGGATGTACACAAGAAGTGTGTTCTTTTGCTCAACCAGTAGTTCCCAGACCCAAATCTCAGCGAGACTTACCCAAGAGTATTACTTCAACCACTGCTCACTACCTGTTCGCACTTTGGAGAATAAAGACTCAGGCAAATTGGTCTCTCTCTATTATATAGCTTTCTACTGCTGCTGCTGCTGCTGCTGGTACTCCATAACACATATCACTTTGTGGGCTGGTAGTACCAAAGTGCTAAAAAAATACTGTACCAGCCTGGTGCAGTACCAGCCTAAAGTGATATGTGTTTATGGAGTACAGCGTACACAACCTTAGATAAGATTACTTCGGCAGGATGTAAAGGCCTTGATCTTATTTTGCCTTTCGACTTTGGGACTGGGGGTCGAAAGCGCTGTACTTTTGACCAAAAAGGTGAAAAATTATTTCTTCGAGCTGAAGTAATTCAACCGCCTGATTCCTTGGTCTGTTTTAACTTTCAGAAATTTTGATTGGTTTTAATTCCAAATTAAATTTTTCTTTTAGCACAACATGAGTAGTCTAAACCATAGACGTTTTTGAAATCCTTTGATAATAATTATCTTATAAACTTAAACTTTCAGGTGATGTTCCTATTTGGAATAAAATCTGAGAAGCCAGAAGCTTATTTCATAGAAGTGCACAAATTAAACCAAGACCAAGCGTATGACGTGTCTCACCCTTATACTTAACATTATTTAATGGGGATTGGACCGTGTACTGAAAATCGATAATTTTAGAAAGAAAAGTTTCAAAAAGAAAGGATTCGCTTTGACTAATTTAAGGAATGTCTTTCAAAACCACACCCAAGTTTTGAAAGTTGATAGGATTGATTCCTCGACTACTTACGTATACGAGGTATATCCGAGGTGAGGTATTCCTCGTATAGGAAGGTATTTGCTATAATAATTATTATTTTGATTAATCTTGGAAATTTAAGGTTTTTAAGGAAATATTTAAACTGCATGAATGTTTTTCAGAAGCATTGAAACTTGTACTGGATTTCTGTGGGAAGATTCCCACACACCCAATCGATTATTACTTAAACCTGGGATGGAAAATTATTCCAGTTTACGCAGTGGACTTATCTCGTAAATTAAAATACTTTTTCTTTTAAATTAAAAAAAATTTAAAAATAGTTAAATTAATTTGAAGGCTCTAACTGCAAAAAACTTCATAAAAGACTCCATGACATTCAACAAGGCCGAAACCCGTACGAAGAAGCTTTAGAAATCTGTTCAACTGCAATGAAAGTAATTGCATTGCAATCCACACACCATCCATGCACTCGATTCCATACATTACTTCATGGCCTGCGGCAACAGGCCATGAAGCACTGCAGGTCATGAAGTACTGTATGGGTTCGGGTGTGTCAAAACACCTTACATGAACGTTTGTACAGATGAACAAATTTCCTCAACCGTGCAAAATTATAAGTAAAAAAATACTATTAATATTTCTAGCGCTCTAAAATATTTTTAAATGTTAAAGTTTCTAATTTTAAATATTTTTAAATTTTATGTTTTGTTTGGAAATGTATTTATTTATAACAAACTTTTGTATGAGCTTAATGTCATCCATGTTGGTGGCATCATCAAAGCACGAGAAGACCAACGCATAGCTGTTGAAAAATACGAGCTTGTGCTGGCACCCCTATGCATAGGGGTGCCAGTACAAGCTCGTGTTTTTCAACTTCTTCGGCATCCTATCATCTTGTACTTCTGGGAGAAAGCCAAAGACATATATCCTACTACTTACTACTACAACTGGGAAGGAGAAAGCCTTCTCTCTACTTTTTTAGTGACCTTGTCACACTCATTACTGCTCGGAAGGTTGCTTATGAATATTTTACGGCTATCATTTTCACTGACGGGCAGTTCACAGATAGAGCGAAATACCTTGGGGTAATGTGATAATCCTTAAAGTTTTAAAATTATTATTATTTGTTTTAAAGTTAGATTACATTGTTAATTTTTTGGTATTAAATTATGCCCCCCCCCCAGGTTCTGCAAAAGTTGACAGTGCTTCCCATCTCAATAATTGTTATTGGAATTGGGTTTGGAGATTTCAGGCTACTTTTAGAACTGGAACGTGCCTGCTTAATGCAGATTAGTGAGGCATTCATGCCGAGAAAATTCGTTCATTTGATTCACTTCCGATGTCATTGAGGATGACTCACTTATCAACACAAAATATACGTCCAACCCTTATGAAAATTTTACCACTGAGATAGGAACTGCCATCCGGGATCATGCTGTTTCCACAGCTTGATCCCGGATGGTAGTTCCTATCTCAGCAGTACTTCAGCAGAACTTTGGATATAACTACTCGTCCTAGCAGTACTTAAAACGACATTAACTTACTTGATGTATCTGAAAATTTACGTGATAATTATGATGATGTAATTAAATTTGATTATAAAACTTTCGAAGCAATGAAACATGCACACAATTTATTACAATTAGTACAGTTAGAGGATTAAATGGCCGAGAAGTGTCTCCATATTTAAAGGAATCAACTAGAATCAGTATACGTAATATAATAGTACAGTTCCATTTCAGGTTTGTCTGAAATTAAAATAGTAAACGAATTCAAAATAGGTTAAGTAATAGGTAAGAATTTTAAGCAGAAGAGCAGAGCTAGTATGTAACAGGTGCAAAGGTAAGAACAAAGATACCATTATTGTCTAAGAATGTTGCTTATCTCCGTATCATTGACATATATGTTACACTGTCACACTATGCTACATGTATATGTACCTTCAAACATGAACTATTACTTATAACTTAAATGTATTTTCCCCTCAACGACAACGAGGCTTACGTAAAAAATTAAGACTCCAGATCTAAAAGTTATTTTCCCGAATTCGCCCTTTCTCCAGAGTTAGAGTAACCCAAACTTCAAAATTTGCATACGGTCTGGAGGGTTGCTATGTGCCCATGCAAATACAAATGGAGAAAGGGCGCATTCGGGAAAATAACTTTCAGATCTGGAGTCTTAATTTTTTTCTTGAGTTTTTGTACTATCAGTGATAAAAGTCCGTGAGACCCTACCGTGTGTGCTGCATTGTGAGCTAAGAAAGGATTTGATTTCCGAGAACTTTCTTTCCGTTTGGTAGCTGTTGTTGTTCAGAGGATTCAATAACAAAGTAGTTTCCATGACGTTATTCACAACTCACTTATTTCGTTCTTTATGTCTGACTCAATAAAGCCTTACTTAGACATAATTTTCTTGTCTGTTCTGTAGAATTTCTTCGAACTTTAATTTTTGCCATGGTAATTTATACTCTATTTTTCCTTTTCTTTTCATTCTCATTTGAACTGTTACCATTCATACTTATTTCTCACTTCATCGTAAGTACCATTATCTTGCAATGTTGAAAGTAGCATTTCTTTGGTTTCAATTTTTACTTCACTTCAAAGGAAAATGAAAATAAGTTGATGTGACGAAAAGGTAAAAATTGAAAATAACCATGGAGAAATTAAAGAATGAGGAAAGAAGGCCGAAAACACAAGAAAATTATGAAAACACAATTTTTCATTAACTATTAACTATTTCAATTCAATTCGGTATATTTCAATTTTAATGATAAGAATCCCAACTCGAATTCATAACTTAAGTAAATTACTACACATACAAACTAAACATACCTAGTATGACCAAGGCAATTGAACATGGCTCGCTTACCAAGGTAACGACAAATGAAGGGTTTTCGAAAAAAATGTCGTTTTGAGAATTTCGGAGGCTGGCCCCCGAGATTCCATGGAATTAACCCTTTAAATGGCAGATTTCTTAAAATGCCGTTAGCTCATTAAAATTGAAATAGTAAGCCTAATTATTTCCATAAATAACTTGTCTGTCTATGTCTGTCTGTCTGACGATAACTCAAGAACGCTTTAACCGATTTGCATGAAATTTTGACCATATGTGTATTTCGGCGAATTAAGAACCAAGTTCAAAGATGTGGGTCAAGTAGTTGACCCATGGGGGGGGCAAAAATCCCCACTGCTCATGTTAATTTAAGCCATTTTTTGAAAATCATCATAGAAAGGTGAAATTTGGCATGGGGTTAGAAATAGCGACGTTACATGAAATCCGAAGCCAAATTTCATTTTCTTAATGACCCCACCGGGTGACCCCCACTGGTTTTGAACGTCAATGTACAAAACTGAAATTTGGCATAGCGGATAGAAACATTGCATGAAATCTGAAACCAAATTTTATATTATTGGAATTTCAATGACCCCACTAGGTCACCCCTGCCGGTTTTTGAAAGTTGTCTCACAAAACTAGAATTTTGCATGGGTATTAAGGCCTACTGAAAAGAGTCTTAAAAATGATTATCTAAGAAATTATTAAGAAAAATGAAATTATTACATTAAGAAACTACCCAAATGTATGAATTGTAACCCTGAGATGTAATAGCCCTTCAGTTAGGGAAATCTCATTGTAATAAATAATAATAATAATAATAATTAAAAACACACATAATACATGAAATCTGAAGTCAAATTTCGGAATAATCCCTGGCTCGAGCTAAGTCAGTTCTGCAGTGGTAATAATCGTCATACTACTCAAATTGTAGCCAAATTAACATTTTACAAAATCTGGTTTCGGTTATTCCTATAAATCTAAACGATAACAAAAATACTAAAATTCGATGTTACGTTTTTAATAAAATGAATGACTCGAGATGGGCTTTGGATGGACTCTTACTAATTTACACGTGTGAACGGCCCTTACGATGTAATTCTACTCTAAACGTTTCTCGTCGTAAAGGTTAGTTCACAGACATTTGATTTCACATTTGAGCGAACGACCGTTCCAATGTAGATCCTACAACATCTCGAAAATGTCTGCAACTGATCATGTAAGCAAGCAGAAACGTTGTACGTACATAAATCAGCCGTCTGTGTAAGATTCATATTTGTGGGGGGGGGATTATTCCGGGGGGAGTTAATATTTAAAACATCGTGTAGACCCGGGGGAGTTATTCCGGGGAGGTTCTATACCGGCAATTCATAAAAAACAACTGTTCCAAAAAAGTTCAACGATAAAAATTTCTAGGACAAAAGTGTTTTTTTTGAAAATAATTTCTCAAATTCAGAATATAATCGGCTTTTGTAAAGTGTTTTGCACTGTAAACCAATTAAATTTTCAAATGAGGCCTTGCTTGTACTAAAATAAAGCAAAATACAGCTTATTTGCCACTACAAAAGAAGCATAACAGAGCCTAATTGACATAAAATGGCATAAAAAAACATAACTTTTAAGGGCTAAGTAACCTAACCTCCTTCAGCTATTATTCTTGGAAACAATTAGGCTTAGTATTTCAATTTTAATAATCTAACGGCATTTTAAGAAATCTGCTTCACAAAAGGGTTAATTGAATGAAATCTCGGGGGCCAGCCTCAAAAAGACATTTTTGTCGAAAACCCTTCATTTGTCGTTACCTTGGTAAGCGAGCCATGTTCAATTGCCTTGTAGTATGACATTAATTAAAAACAAAATATTTTAATTATACAATACTCATGAATGAGTTCTATTCTATTCATTCAAGTGTATTGATTATAATTTACTAGACCTATTATAATATTCATTAAAATGTAACATTTATAATATACTAATTGGCTAATTAGACTCTAGAGGTGTTAATGTTCATGTACATATTTATTTACTGCAATAGATTTATGCTATTAAAATTCAATTCTACATAATGCAAAGATAGAAATGAGTTGATTATCTAAGGTGTATTAATTGTGGCTCCAGCAGTAATCGACTCGTAAAGGTGCTAAAAAATACCATCATATCTTTGGTGACAATTATTTCATCATTCAAATGCAGGATAATACAAAGATTTTCAGTTATATCTGCTGCTTATTGTGAAGACCCATGCTAAATATTACACCGTCCTTGCGGATGTATTCTAAACGCGAAACAGAAAGGTTGCGTAAATTATTTTAGTTGGCATTACTTTTTATTAGTAATTCGCAGTATCCTGCTCACAAAAATTTAGCTATTATCCATACTTGCTTTCATCTGCGGGCAAATCTCGACAAAATAACAAAGTATAAAGCTACATTTGGGTGAACGAAAATTGAGAATTCCCTGATGAGTAAAGTGCTTTCAATCACTATAGTGAATAGGTTGGGAATGATTTTTTTTATTAAGTAGCTGAGCTACTTTATGTGAATGGTGTTGGTGTCCGTCCGTGCGTCTGTCCGTCCGTGCGTCTGTCCGTCCGTCTGTAACAGCTCTAACTTTCCACAGGTTCAACTGTTCGAAAATCTGTTTCCACATATAGTGTTCTACGGTCAAATTTCACTTTGATTTCGTATATGGGTCAAATCGGCCACACCCCCTGAGCTCCACCCTCTTTACCTCTCACACAAAAACCCCTGTAACTTTGCACAGGGTTTAGTTTTTGCAAATATGTTTTCGATTAATGGGTCCACAGGCCACAACGGACAATTATTATACAAGCCCTAAGGGTCCCCGGCCTTGCAAGGGACCTTTTTAAGTACCCCTCTTAAAAATGTTAGTTATCGACAACATGGTCCCCAGGCTCCCTCAAGATCACCCCAGGAACAAACAGCAGCTGCTCTCGTATTAAATCACGGGGATTCTAATGAGCTCTTTGAAAATAAAATCGGATGAGAATTGAGAAAGGTGGTAAAAACTTTTTAGTCACATACGTGTGCAAGGATTATAATACATGATTTTTCCCCCAACGTTATAAGCATTTAAAACTTGTTGAATATTTATAAACTATTAAAATATTTGTGTTTTCTCATTAATTATTCAAGTTGTTAGCAAACTATGTAACCAAATACTCAACCGATGTCAATTTAACCTGTCGCAACTGAATTTATTGCACTTTTCTTTTCAGTGTAAATTCTTTTCACGACGCTTCATGATTTCTAAAATCAATTTTTTAAGCTAGTTGTTATTATGCAAAGTTTTTGAACACGAAGTGACTCATCTTCAGTATGAGGCTGAATCTGCTTAATGAAAATGTTCGTATCTTACATTTGAATTTTCAGTCAAAAATTAAAAAAAAATACATTTTGGATTTACCTTCTGAAACTATGGCTGTATAGCTTGAGGGTCGTTGTAATCTTGTTTAATACTGGTAGTAGCACCTTCTTTGGATTGCAGTTGATTTTGACATGGTTCCTCTTGGATGGTATTATCCGCTTGAGGAATTGCTTTTCGTTTCTGGCTGAGGTTAAGAAGTATATTATCAAATGTGTTAATATTATGGTCACTTTCATTGGCCGGCATGATTCGTACGGTTGTCTTTGATGATGAGGATGACAGTAACCAGCTCTCATTTGAGGACAAATCTTCATACCATGGAGAACTGCAAGGACGAGGAAAGACTTGTCGGTCAGGAATGGGCACGAAGGAAGATGTATTTGTGGCCACTGTGGATTTGCATACGGAGTCACCATTAATGCCCATCGAAGGAGTGGAAATATGGGTTTTAGTGGTGACCGTGGAAGGAACAGAAATCGGGAAATCATTGGAAGTCGGGGAAGGAACAGAAGTGGGGGAATTATTGGAGGTGCATGTTATGGGTGTGGACGATTCATGAGAGACCTCGGAGGGTACTATTGTAATATTTTCATGATCCTTAGGTTTCGGATTGCAGATTTTTTCCATTTTTTTCGAAAGACAAGGCTTAGAATTACAATTATCCTTAGACTTATTGCGAAAAGTCTTCAAAACGCTTGTAGAAAAATCTTGGGAATGCCGAATCCGTATGTGACCGTCACCTTTTTCACTCTTTTTCTGCCTTTTAGAAGTTTTTGAAATTTTAAATGTGCTTTTACCCAAAAACTTACTACATAAAGAGGAAATTTGGAGTTGTTGAAATTTCTCACATACAGTCTGTATATTTCTACCGTGGTGGGTGTTGTTTTTTAAAGAATCCTTAGCCTTTATAGTCACTTTAGATTTGACTATGTTTTTACTATCTAAGATTGTACGAGACTCTAAGGTCTTTGTTAAGGATTGTAAAGCTGAATTATGATGACCACCAAAGTTTTTTGTTTTCGTCTTATGAGAACCATCATTAATTGTGTCTTTAGTAGCTTTCCGTAACTCGGGGTGTGGATTCAAACTTTTATAAGTTGAAAGGTGTGGGTCAAACTCCACCGAATTTTTTGTTTCAGAATAGCTGTCAGGAAGGGTCTTTTTGTTTTTCGAACTTCCAATGAATTTTATAAAGTTTGATTTCTCTTTCATCTGATTTAACATTTTATTTGGTGAAGGTTGTCGGTAAGGGGCCTCCAGTATTTTTTTCTTTTTGGATTCGCTAACCAGATCGAAATCATTTTCTGTGAATTTAGCCAGCTCCCTTTGTTTAATATCAATCCACTGAAGTTTCCCTTTTTCAAATGACTCCTTATCCTTAATTTGATTTGGAATATGATTAAAGTAAGCCTCCACCGCTTCTTCTCCCCCTTCAAAATTCAGGAGGTTGGAGGCCCATTCATTATTACTTTTCAGTTTGCTGCACAAACAAAATACATTTCAATAAAATTGAAATATAGTAATTAATAATTAGGTTTTATTCTTTTAAATCAAATTAACGTGCATAAAACATTGTAGTTGTGTAAGATTTTAATCGTTTGAATTTTTTTTTGAATTGGGTTTTATAAAATTACATAGAAATCTTACTTGTGTTCAGGATAGTATTTCCACCTTGCAAGGAAGCATAATTTTTCTGTTCTAGCTTCAAAAAACATATCGCTTACGGATTCAATGATATATTTCTTGGGTATTGGAAGTGCCTCAAATTCTGCCATTGTCATCAATTTCCCTTCATAATTAATTTTTAGGTTTGGAATACTTCCCTGTTGACGTTTTCCACCTTTTCCCCGTTGGTTTTTAGATTTATTATTCCAATCATTTCCTGTTTCTTGTTTTGCTGATAACACTAACGATTTATCTCGAAGATCAGTTGGCTTTGCACCTCTTTGAGGTTGTTTCCGTTCCTAAAAATGAATATGCTTCATTATTTTTTTGATATTAAATTATTATTATATTATTATCTTGTATATTATTTAAACATATTATGTAGAAGTAAAGCATGTTTAAACAAAAAGTTAATACTTTCCCCACAGTCTGCATCAGGGTTTAAAAAGCGAAAAGGTAAATATTTTACTACAGCTCTTCAAAATTTTTCTCCAAAATAATAAGCTATGCTATGGCATATAAACTATATGTTTAAAGCCCCACCATTTTTGGAGGGCTAGCAATATTTCAATATATCGCTTTGGCTTTTTATATTTATCAATTCACAAAATTATGACATTCGTAATTTTTAATTTGTAAATATTTGCATGATTCTTACTGGAATGGATGGCTTTTTCTTTTTTCGTGTGCTTTCATCTTTCAACTCTTCATCTTCCCCTTTTGACAACATTTTTCTCTTAAGTTGGCTTTTAGCTCGTTGTTTCTTACTGAAGCTTTCCTCTGGAGTTTGAAGTTTTTGTTTTTCCATTTTGAGAAGGTCTTTAAGATTTCGAATTTTAGTATTAAGATTTGATTCATTTTGAACCATTTTGGTGTGTCCATTGCTGGATGCTATTACTTTATTATCAAAGGACAAATAATTTTTTTGATCTGGTGGACTAGAAATTTCCGATTTTCCTACTTCTACAGCAGTTGATGGTGGCTCATTTAGGTCCACCAAGGTGTTTATATTCATCCTGATGTTCAAATTTAACAAAGTATTGGAATCCATCCTGAGTATCCTCACGTATGTTTCCCTGATTCCTGAAGGAATTCAAGTTAAATAGTTTTTTTTAAATGTTGTAATTAACTTTGAATATATTTTAATCATTGCTGCGGATCGGATAAATGGTGGACCCTCTGTACTATGTCAAAATACTTATGAGGAGATTTTAGGTTCAACTTTTTACGACCCTATTTCAATGATTATTAAAAATTCTAGTAATTATAAGTAGATTTAACTATTTTAATACACTGCAATTGCTTTACCTTTAGCAGCCGTTGGATATTTTTTATGTAGATCCTTTGATGAGTCCATCTTTTAGGAAGGATTTTTTGTATAAATTAAACTGTCAAAGAATAATGCTCTGAATGGGATAACTGGGACTACATGCTGGTTACCTTCTTTAGGCAATTGAAAATGATTGATTGAATTTAAATATTTAAAAGAAAAAGACCCGTGATGCCCAATACAATGCAAATGCATGCATTGTTTGTAATTGTAGATTCTGCGAAAGAAACACAATTTACTTCCTTGACTTGAAGGATGTTTTGCAAAGACAAATGTAAAAACATTCATACATTTATTACAATTGTGATAAAAGAAAGAAAGATGGTATTATGTCAATTATATTAACCTGAAAACTTGTTAAATATTATTTTATTTTATTATGAATTACGATACAAATACGATTAAATAAATTTAATGTATTTTAGATGAAAATGATGATGGTATGTGTGTCAGTGTGTCCACCGCACCGGTGTTAACCACATCACAGTGTCTATGAGTCTGTAGGAATTTAATGGATGTCGTATCCGGGGGTAAATATTGTCTTACACAGTTTTTATAGTCATTGAATAATTTACTAAAATACTGAGCCAAAATCCTTAATTAATGAGGAAAGTATTGCCCTGCACATTTACAGTGAATAGTAAAGTGAAGCTCATATTACATCAATCGTATCGTATCATATTTTCATACTTATTTTTTTACATATAATTACGAGCAAATTAGGAATAAAAAGTAACGAAAAAGTTTTCGAGTATGAATATCCTGAACATTAAATGTAGAAAATTATCCCCGATTTAATTGCTTTGTTGGCAATCAGTCATATTATAGAGACTACAGGCTGTACATGGGAAATGCTTCAGCAGTTCAAAGTTTAAAAAATAGAAATGGTTTCCGGCCAAAAAAAATTATCGTGGCAGACTACGAGGAAGCAAATCTTTTTTTTTGTCCCTGTATTTTATATGTCCATCTTTCGACTCGAGTATTTCCCTACTAAACATTGATGATATACATAAAATAATACTGAAAATATTTTCCCAATTTTAAATATTGAAAACAGATGAGTGTACCCAGTACATCAGATCTCAAAATGTCAAATTGATGAGCCAAAAAAGTAAGAACAAGTTGACTGAACTAGACCACCAGAAAATGTTCCATATGAATTATTTATAAAGATCCGTGAGAGATTGGAGTTTTTCATGCGTCATTTCATTTCTCAGTAAATCTCCACCTCGGCCTTCATTCATAAACTTTTAAAAGATTATGAAATAGCAGGTTTCATTTGAAAAAAAATATCAATTTAAAAATTAAAATGTAAATATTACAACATCTTTTTTAGACCATGTTAATGATACCTGGTAGTTCACACCATAGAGGTATATACATGATAAACACCAACTTCCTATTAATAGACCTGAATGTTCTTGAATTTCTAGAAGTTTACCATTATTTATTTTCACTTTTAAAATAATCATATTATTTCAGACTAAGTTTTAAGTAAACCTTTCTACGGCTTCCGTTTACGTCAGAAATATTAATGAGGTAGTTTTGTTGAAACCTTTCGAAATTTGTTTACTTAAACTCTAATTTAAGTATTGTAAATATTGTAATGATAACATGAGGATTTGAAACCCTACTCTGCCTGCCTGCATATCAACACATAAAAAATGAAAGTGAGTGTTCACCTGTACACCTCACTTTACGGCTTCAGGCTTCAGACATACCATTTTTTTAAATAAGTGTACAATACCTATACAAGATAAATCCATATAGGTTGCAGAATTCGTATTAATAATAAAAAATAAATTGTTAGTTTGGATAAGGCATAGGAGTTTGAGCTTCCTTGAAAAATTAGGTCAGAAGTGAGAGTGTGAGGAGAAAAGCTCTGTGCTGTGTGTCATCTTTCCGATTTTAATCCCAAATGAAAAAGGTTTCAGCTGCTATGTCTTATCTATTTCACTCTGGCTTATCCACAAATAAATTGATTCCTACACAAAACATTATTTCATTCGTGTTAGAATAGCCATTTTTTTTAATTTTTTTTTTTTTTTTTTTTTTTTTTACATAAATAGGATATTTTTATAGAAGTGTTTAAATGTTTATTATATTTTGGATTGAACTTAGCATTTGATGGCATTTAATCTGAGGAACTTAACCTCAGCAGAATGCAGAACTACATTTGGTATGGTGGTGCTTTTGATACAAGTGGTAAAGAAAAACAATGAATTTGGGGTTGGGTATCTGAATATTTCCAAGGATTTTCGAAGACTCCCTAGCGACGCGGCCCGACGCTAGGGAGTTTTCGAAAATCCTTGAATATTTCATAATGTCCATTTTATTTCCTAAAAGTCCTTATCGCAAAAGTTAATAAAAATTAGGGCCAAAAAGGCTACTAAAGCTAACGGATCTCAAGCATGTCATCAAAATCAGATACCGGACTTGCCATAAAAAATGTGGGTATCGTATTTATACTCGATTTTATAAAGGATTTTTTAAGTATAGATAACCAAAAAATAGTTTTACTCTTACTTCACAAGGGCAAATAATAGTTAAAGGTAATGAATCTTCTGTCCTCAACGGAAGGTAAATAAATTTTAGCAGCTGTTAATCGCAAAAATTCAAGAAAAAACACATCAAAATAAATTGCAGAATCAATGAATGAACACAGAAATGTACAGAGAAAGAACGTCGGTATTTTTGTCAAGTTTAATTTCTTTGATTCTACACTCACACCATCAAAAACAACATTAGGTTTTACTACAGACCTTCAAACTCGTCAAAAATCTCAATCCCGTAAATCACAAAATCACGAAACACAGGCTACTTTGATCTCCCTTCTACTTTAGTCTTTTCGAAGGAATGAAAAAAACTGTCATTGCATCTATGTGCATTTGGAGAATAAGCTAATTAAAGCAGGAGAATTTGCTGTAATTAACTGTTTTTAAGTCTGTTGGATTACATTTAACAAAAGAGACAATTCTAATTCTACTCGTATTTATAAATAGCAATATAAAAAGTAACCTTAACGAAAAGGAAATTTTCCGTCTTTCGGTACTCTCCAAGGCAAAGGGAAGTATTTGAATTGAAAACAAATGTAAAAATTTCTGAAATACTCAAATTGAAATTTCATTTTTATTTGGTCCGATCTATTATGCGCATTTTAAAGTATAGACGAAAATTTCTAAAATAATCTTTTGCTACCTGCCATGCTTTCATTTTTTAAATTTTTTAAAAATATAAGCAGCAAAAAAATTTGCGACGGTCCAAACTAGGCGATCTTCGATAAAAGATAAAACACATCCCTTAATTTTTCATAAATACAAATGAAGTCAACAAAATTGTCACAAAAATCTCCAATTTAATTCTTGAATCATAATAATTAGGGACAAAGTTTTTTTTTTTTTAAAAAACATTACTATAAAACAAAAGGTTTTACTAACTAGTGTGTAGCATCTTTTATACAGTGAACAACATCGAAGGTAAAAGACATGGTAAATTAGAAATTAAGAGAGAGGATATAAGGGTTATTATATTATCTTCCGGAATAGTCTAAGCGTTATGCCAAAATTTGCAGTTTTGTATCGTACTCACACAAAAGTTTCATACATGACAAAACTCTAGAGTAGCTTTAGGTGAATAAATTATTCACATGTTAGTTTTATACAAAATATACATGTATACACACGCTTCCATGCATGAGAGAACTCTCTTTTTAAAAAGCTTAGTATAAAAGTTCTGTTTACCCTCCTGGGTTTAGTTTTCGTGAACTCGGAGGTATAACTCCCGATTTCGGGTTCATATTGTCTCAGTCTCCAAAAGCATCTTTATTCTTCCTCAACAACGTCTCATGTTCCTTACTCTAAATATAGTAGAGGTTTGCGTTTTCGGGTATCTAGAAAGTCCTACCTCAAGGTATCAAGGTTTTATTCAGATTACGGTAAAAGCAAGGATATTTTGTTCTGTTTTCTTTTAAAAACTCAAAGAAACCACTACTTCACCTCAGAAACGTTCAATAGTGCGTTAATAATAAAACGTTACGAAGTAGTTTGAGTCGAATTGCTTTATTAAAAAGTTTTGAAACTTCAAATTAAACTGTTTCTACTTCATTAAACTTTTAATGTTTAAAATTTACTGTTTACTATTATTACGGATTAGTGAGAGCCGTGGACTGCTTTGACAGTTTGATAAACGAGTGAGTTTTTTGTGACAGCGTGTGAATATTGTTTTAAAAATCCTTGTAGTAAATTTAAAAAAACCAACACTGTCGATACTTTTATAGTCAAAAAGTCATATGCAAAACTGTACAAAAGTGAAATTAGAAAGTGCGAGACACTAATTTGTTAATAGCTTTTAATTAATTGACAAATAAAATTAAAAATATAAGAGTGTGTTGAGGTTGAAATGCGAAGTTACTATGAAGATGGTGCATTTCGTGATAAAAGAAGATTAAGAAGATCATCTTGGTCTAGAGAAAGTAGTGTTCGAGGTTCGATTGAAAGTGATTTAGATATGATTCGTTCAAGACCTTTGACTTTACTCCCTACCCCTCATCATCATCATAGTCATCGCTCTTCATCTTATTTTGAATCCCCTCAATCATCTCTTGATGAGTCTCAACATGAAGAAGATGTGGACAATGAACATGAAGACGATTCCAGATTCAATTCAATGGCATTAGAGGATTTGGACATTATCAGAACGATAGGTTAGCCTCAACTCAATAAATTTTCATAAATTCTAAATTCAGAATCGAAGGTTTAAATGGAAGCATATGGTGCTAATATATTAAAATGCCCATATCAAAATTTCTGGCTTTTTGTAAAAGCACATTTAAAAATTGCATGTTATACCTTTGTTTTTCGTTCGAAATCGAACTTCGAACACTTGCAAAATCAATGGAACGCTGTAAATCTTTTTAAGTCTAGGTAATTAATCTGCAAATTAAAATCTGGATGTTACTGTAAGTTGCAGATGGGATATAATCGCAATTTGTAGATTATTTAAATAATCAGCAAACTTTATGTAAATCATTTCACTGACATATATCTTACATCAGTAAGCCTTAGCTGCATTTTACGTAATACTGCAAAAGGTGCCAAAAGGCTTTAATTGCAATTTTTAATTTTGAAGTTCTGCTCTCCAGTAGTATATATATGTAATTTATCACTTTTATTAATGCTTGCATTCATGGGGTAACGAATAAGTTGTATAAAATTGCGCAATACTTGCTTTCCTCCGACTATGCTTTTAATTAGTGAAATATCCCAAGCTACTCAAGGCTATTTCAAGTACATTTAATATAATTGAATACAATGCACAATGACTCTCATCAGTGTAGTCATTTCTAGAGCCCACAGACCTTTTTGATTCTATATTCCCAGATTCGCCTTTTAATGATTTTTACTACATGTTCATGTTCTCTTTTATAAATTGAGTGAACATGTGTGCAAATCTCTCATATATGTTGGCACGATCTCTCTCCTCTTTCTCCCTACTATTTATCTCACACACCGAGTTTTCGGTTTTTTGCACTATTTACACACACACAGTGTCTTCTATACTGGTAGTGTGTATTGAATACAGGAGCAAGTATACGGGAGACGAAGGTAGTTTTTTTTTATTACGTTTACGATGGCTTTTATAGTGCAATGATTAAAATCTATGTGCATTCGGAATGAGGACCATTCATGATTCTTGTATTTTTTCAATCCCTTAGAAATAACTTTGAGTTGTTTCTTTGTTTAAGGTTTTACATAAGAGAATTAAAGGAAAAAGTGGAAGTGGAACCTCGCTGTGCTTTTTAACGAAGACTTTACAGTTTATTGGTTTCGCTGTACTACAAACGAACATTTTATTGACTCGACTACTAATAATGTAAAAAAAACTTAAGATTAGTTGAAAACAAAAAAAAAAACTTTTTAAAAAATTTTGGAATTTTAAGTGAAAGATGCTAAGGATTATTCCTCGTTAACATGCAATTATAACCATGTTGTAAATAACCAATTGTCTTGTTATTTACATCATGTTTGTTATACAGAGTAAAGTGCTCATTCTGAGGAGAGATTATAAGAGATGACGACTCAGGCTGTCCGGCTGCATCCCATGATTTATGAACAGATTGATTAAAAAGTAATAAAGCTTTGTTAAATAGAAAATTGTGATGTTAGCAGTTGGTCTTTGATAAGACTTTGGATAACATTATATAAATTGTGAAGTGGTATAAGCAGTTGGTCTGTTGGTCTTTTGGCGAGCTCACTGGTGTTCGGCTCATTCTAAATTTAGCAATATGAACTAGTACTTTTAGGAGTAACATCATTAAAATCTTCAAGATTATTCCCTCTTTATCCATTTGTTCATTGTTCGAGTCTTAATCAAAATTTAGAATTAGCAACGAACATTATCTTGCGCATTTATCTCTATATTCTATCTTAATGCTCAGCTTTAATCCTAATATTGTAATGATAGTAAAAGTCTCGAAGCGTTTATTGCCATTATTTTTCACATTTAGGTGTATATTTGAGCTTTTTGTCAAATATACAAAGTTGGTGTAACCCGTGACTTATTCTTATGCATTTTAGATGGACAGTTGGTGGATTTAGATTTTGAAATATTCAGAATTCTAACGAATAACCAATTGTCAAGGGCTGCTAATCTCCTCTCTCTGGGATCATAAAATGAATTTTAGAAGTAAAAAAACATTTTGTTATAGTAGTAACTTTCTTAAGGACCAAAGACCCTGCAATTTTTCCAATAAGTAAAAATCCAAAGTAAATGTGGCATGAAATATAGAATGCATTTATCATAGAGATTGTGTTGTCGAAAGGTACAGGAAGTAAAAAATGGAGCAATAGATAAAAAAGGCCGAATAAAAATGGCTTGTCTTCAGTTAAGATTTAAACAAAATTTGTCCAATTAGCGGAACTCTTCCTTGTATATTCGAATAAATCTCTGTTCAAATATTTCATTTACATCCTTACCTCACACACATGGCAAACACGAAACACATGATACGCATTTTTTATTAGATAAGAGCACCAGATGCATTTTTATTTATTTACTATTGGTTTCATCATTTAAGTTCTAAACAAGCTTAACACACTTTTAGAGAGTCAGGTCAAAAATCTCATCTAGTGACTTACTCAGGATCAGAAAGATCATTAATTGCTTCACCTACATTATTTGAAGTATAATAATAATTCAACAGTAAAACAATATTTTTTACCATACACACTTACTCATTTAATGAATGCATTTTACTTACGAGTGAGACACGCATCTTTTAGAATTTATTACTTTTCATGTGAACTAGCAAAGCATTCTTAGATTTTTTATTTTACGAGCAATTAATACGTCAAACAACTCTCAAAAAACTAGAATCAGCGAATAATTTTTTGACTACAAAAGAAAAAGAGACACAATGAGATTGACTAAATAGAGGAAAAGTGAGACTAACAGAAATAGAGGCACAGTGGGACTAACCGAAATAGAGGCAAAGTGAGACTACAATTGCGAAAGCAATAGTTGCTTTTTATAATGCTTGTATTTTGAAACCCTAGGATGAACACTTTATGGCCGTCTTGGTATATGATATTCCTAATTTATTTTTTGTTGCTAGCTAGTTTTGAAGAAGAAAGCCTTCATATTTATTTTTAATCTCTTTTTACTGCTGAATTATGTAAATAAACTAACCCATGGTTTAATCCATACTTTTAAGTTAAGTCGCTGCCGGCTAAAGAGAAAGTGGAATGGATTTCTTCAAAAATAAAACCAAGCACACCTCTGCGATTAATAATATCGGAGGAACTATAAAATATATGTAAGGGCATAGGCAATCTGTTTTGAATATGATTTGTTTTTATGAGATTGGTTTCATTCTTTCTTTCTCAAGAGATTCATCATCTACCCACATTTCTTTCGAAGTTAATTATTATTTAATTGGAATAAACTCATTACATCAGTAGCCATGTTATTATTCTTAATTATTATGCTCTCTATTCAGTTTTTTTTTGAGAATTTGGAGACTTTGAATGTCATTTTTCAGCTGTTTTTTATTGCTTATTTCGGACTCTAGACTTTCGACTTGCATATTTTAGACACAATTAAAAGGACTTCTGATGAATCATTTAGTAATAATATAATCCCATGGAATTTATTTATTAATTACGGCTTCACGGCTTTATGAATGCGTAATTACTTAATTCCCATGATCTGAAGGAGCACTGTCTCAAACCCAGCAGTGTTTCCTTTCACAAAGCGCAATAAAAATGCAATTGCTTTCCATGTCTTTTTCATCTTACAAACTCATCCTGAGTCGTTTCAGAACTAGTCTATATAACATAACTCGGGTGCTCATTTTTTTTTTATTAAACAAAATATAACATTGTCATTTACTTTGTTGCGTCTCTGAAAATAGTATGTCCAAAGAAAGCTTCTGAAGAAAATGAAGGCTTAGGACAAACGCACGAGATAGGTATCAGTCAGTAGTAAAGATAAGGTAAAGATTATAACAAAATTTCTAAAGAGATATTTATTTTTTACATGTGAGTGGGAAAGAGGCAGATGTACATGTATCGTATCTATCATGTCAATCTCATCTAATGCTGCTTGAGGTTCATTTTTTGCTAGGAGACAGAAATGATTACTTTATTCTCGGATTTACTACATTCTTTTCTCCATGATATTTTCTCTCAGAAATGGAAACCACCACCACAACTAGTGATGTTGATCCAGGTGAATTTCTTCACATCCCAAAACAAGTCTTAAAAATAACAAAAAAGGTTTTTGCGTTGTTCCTTTAAGAACTGTAAATATCGTAATAATGTTAATAAATCCCTCGCCGGGCTGTTATTCTTGCAAACTTAAAACGGTACAGAATGCTACTAATTCGAAGATTCCATTTATTTAGCCCCAAAGATAAATATAATACCACAGGGAAAGGTCCCGGAGGGAAAGCTTACGTTTGCTCAGTGACTGAATTTTCGATATTATATTTACATCTACATTATTTTTTGCTAGCGATAACATCAAAAATCAACACAGCTTTCAATTAAAAATATCCGTAGTTTTCGTCAAAATCATGGCCGTCGACTTCTATATCAGCTTCTTTTGACGAAGTTATATTAAATCTGTAGGGGAATCTATCCAAAGGGAAAGGAGCTCGAGCGTCTATAGACATCCAAGTTACCTCCATAAATGTAGATATATTAATACTAACCTCTTACCTGGCTCCCACGGAATTGGGGGAAATTCCCTAGCTTGGAATTAGTAAAAATGAAAATACTTGGTAGGAACAAGGTGGGCACATCGTCAGGAAAGACAGCATGTGTCACTATGACTTCGCGATGTGAGGTATCTGTGCTGTGACTTTGCATCACCTCTGCAAAGAACTTTTCGGTCGAAACGCAATTTCCTTTCATCGAAAGTGCTTCTATAAGGTTGGTAATGGGTAGTGCGGTGGTAGTGGTAACTGGTTACATAAGATTTAGAGTGCTGTTGGTTGATAGATTTATATTGAAAGTGCCAGGTACTCTGTTGACTTAAACACTGAATGTCCTATAGAAATTGTATTATAAAGTACGATCTCTTTCCAACCTGTTCTACCATCCATCTCCATTTACTACTTACTGCTATGTATACAACCAAGAGAACTAACTAGCAAGGGACAAATCCCTGAACAGATTCACGATGGAGAGACATCAAATTATATTATCTTCTCCACCTGGAATTGTGAAATTGCTACAGGACAGGGTGGACTTTATTCACACTCTATGGAAAACAATTTATCAGTTCTCATTTCGAATAAAACCCGGGTTTCTGAACCTTGTAACAACTCTATAAGGGAACTGCGTTTTTTAGGCATCTAACACATGAATCAATAAAAGCGGATAGGCATATAGAAAGTGAAAGGGTAATAAGGATGCACAATGGTTTGAAGGTCCTTAGGAATGATCAGTACCGTTAAGCAGTACATGGACATATCCTATGAGATGCATGTATATGTGAACAGAACAGTTAGGGACGGATACGCATGGACGCAGATACCAAGGCACCGAATAAATAGGGACGGGTTGGTTACTTTTAGGGACAGATATACCAAATATTATAGGTACCTTATCGTACCGTTCTAGTTTCCTGTGTATGAAGCTCTGTGTAACCCTTTTTCCTGTGTTTTCAGTACCTTATTTAATCCCTTTTTACCTATGTATCCTGTACCTTTGTTAGTATCCTCTTCTCAATATTCTATATTCCATCTTACCATCAGAAAAGAATGAGAGAGACTCCTCTTCAGATATAGGGAACTTCAGGTAGCATGTAACAACAAAGTACTCTCGACTCGAATACTATTACATAGTATAAAGGAATCATTAAATCCGTCCAAATTCTTCCTCAACTTTCCACTACATAATCCTTTGAGAAAAACAGCTCTATCGAAATCTCTTATTATTACGGAAAACATGTTAAACTTGGTGAAAAGAAAGTCAAACTTTCTTTCCTTGTGCGAATGCTACCTTCATGATGAGGATGATGATGATGTTTTCATGATGTGAATATAATAATGAGCTAGGGACTAGATTTAATCCTACTGGGCTGAGTGTTAAACAATCCAACTCACTCAACTAATTCTACCATCATTTTCTATGTATGCAAAAAAATTAGATTATTATGTTACAATCTCTCGACTCTTTATTTCCGAAAACTTTCTAAACTAAAACAATCTCCGTTTCAAAAGCAATGGACTTTCTTCCCGTCGTGCTCTTAATTATATAAAATCTTTCTCACTAGTTAAGTTATAAATATATTAACTTTCTTTATACTTATAATAATTTATTTACACTATTTACACTATATACAAAATAGGCTTTTGTGATTGTATTTTACTAATGAATTACAAAATGTATTTATTAAAATCAACTAAACAGGAGGAAAGAGAAAACAAATAATAGTTGTATTTTAATTACTACCTTGGCTTT
>JAQGBU010000177.1:0-51646 GCA_034698605.1 Isotoma decorata
GGGTTTTTGAATTTTTAATACCCCAGGGTCACCAAAAGGTCACCTCAACGTAATGCTCCGCTCCTTCGGTACACCGTTGCAATGGTTTATTATCATTATAAGAAGCAAGCAATGCAATGGCATCAGTTCCAGAATGACATAAACTTTTCTCCATGGAAGATTGATGTGCAGCATATGGCAGCATGATATGCTTTCTGCTATGAAGCTAAAAAGAAAATCATGAAATTTGAATCCTTATTGTATTTTTTGGGTCTTTTTAACTCATAGACTTGTAGTGATCGAGTTGAACACACAAATGCTTCCATTTATGAAAGTGTTGTATGGAGAGAATGGGTTTTTGGATTTTTTACGCATTTTATCTGGAAATGTGTCTGAAACAAGGGTAATTATTTTTTAATGTTATTATTAGTCAGAGGAAGTTGTGTTCGTAGAAAACCCGTGTGCTGGGACCTTTTCTAGGGCATTTGAGCTAATTTTCCAATTGTCAAATTTGCTTTCATACTGCTTCAGAATTTTTGTTTTTAACTTAAGTTTCGATAAATATTGAATTATCGATTACTTTGAGTTCGAATTTGAATCATTTTTTACTGAGGGCTCTACAATTTGCCAGCCTTGTGCAAATGTTTTACTGTTGCAATACATTCCTAGCTCAAAAGGATTATATACAATATTTAGATGTATTATGGTTCCTAATATATTATCCATAAATAAATTAATTTTTCTTTACTTTTTTACTTTTATTTATTAAATTATATTTAGTTCAAGAATTGAAAAAAACGGTTGTTGAAAGTTGTGAGGCTACAAATGACCCGGATTATTTTCTGGACCCATCCTCAGTAAGTTTGGCAAAAGAAGTAAGCCCAGACTCCAGGTGTCCCCCAACTCCGTTTTTAAAGATTAAGGTCAAGCAACAAAATACTATTTGATTAAAATGAAGTAATTTAATTCCGATTTTAGCATATTTGAAAACGATTATGAGCAACTGAGTTGAGCAAAAAAAAACTTCAAAAAAACTACTCAAAAACAATATTAGATCAATCAATTTTGAATTTCTAGGCATTTTTTTAGTTTAGGTAATTGTAGTTTCTGATTTCCAAAGGTGGTTTTAAAAGAAAACCCACAATTGACTTGCATTTTTTATTCAAACGTTTTAAGAAACGCATTTCTCAATTAAAAGAATCTTAATGTTGTCTACATTTGTTTCTATCGAAGCAATCATAAAACAATTATTCTGAAGCAACTTTAAGACTTGAGAATAAGCATAGTTTCTGCCCTCCGCAGTTTATAACACAAGGCCACAAATCAAAAAAGAATTATAACTTGATAACAACAGTGTATGTGTATTAACCTTATTTCTACAATTACATCAAGAGAACTTCAATGTTTTATGATAATCTATCAAAAACGTGTGAAGTTAAAAGGAAACACAAACGCATTTTCCTTGACTCACACAGTTGATGAAAGCGAGTTTATGTAAAAGAATGTACTGCATAATATAGAAGAGAGAGTTTTCTGTGCTTTCACCAAGCAATCTACTTTGGCCTTTAGGCACTTCTAGCCAGACAAAATGCACTGTCTCATCTCATACTAATGGCAGACATTCTATTTTCTAATAGATTTCACTTTGCATTAACTTACCTATATACCCACTGCATGCCAGTAGAATGCCAGACCCAGCGTCCACAAATTAATATCATTGTCTTTTATAACATTTTGCTCTATATTCGGTAAATTGATATAAAATTTGTTAATAAATTTCCTATTGCATTCATAATCGTGTAAATATTCTTTTGACCTATACATTTTATGGATTTTATTCTGGTGTTTCATTAGGTCACAAAAATATTTGCCTTAATTCCCAAAGAACTAGATCCTTCGGTTAAAAATCAATCAGATATTTACTACCGTTTTATTTCAAAGTTTTAAGGGTACTCAAGCCCAGAAAAGTAAAGCAGGTGTAGTTGTGCAGGTTTTTAAACTTAAGGAACCATTTTAATGAAAGCTGGACCTCATTTAAACTGAAAAAATTGAAGACAAAGGCATTATTATATCATTTTAATAATCAAGAGCAAATGCATCAGATTATGACTTTGAAGCAAATATTAAGGATGACAATGTAATGAAGGGGTTCAACTTTTAAATTATTTTTTATCAATTTTGAAGCCTCGTAGGGGTTTTTAGGAGTTGAATAGGCTGCGTAAGCAAATCAAAGAGGAAAAAGAGAAAGTGACAAATTTAAGTAGTAAGAAAAAATTGATTCTAGATTGAGTTAGACCCTTTGTTCTATCCAGATGAGGATGATGATATCTATCTAGTCTAGACGTTTATATAAAATAGGCAATTTCCAAAGTAGTTAGTGAGGAGTAGGTATACATATATAAATAGTATTTATGTGGTATTAAGGGTAACAGGAAGGAAGTTTGTGGCCAGAGCCAGTCTGCCGTCAAGAAAAAGAAAATTCAAAGGATGAGGAGATATACACGAATCTGATTTTCTTTTGAAACAATAAGCCCAGAAATTATTATTGTGGTTGCCTCGAATATTATAGAGACACCCATACCTCCTCTTTTCTGTCATACCCATTCAATCTTATTATCATCACATTATTATGCTCTATATTTCTTCAACATATTTTGAGCTATACGAGTGAGGAGGAAGCTTTTCTCAAACTTTCTACATTTATTATTTTGCGGATTTGGCTGTTTTAAAAGCCTTACTAACTAAATAGGCCTTCTCGGTGGCTGCCAGAGCGAGAGGTATAAAATAGAATAATGTGTAAAGAACCAAGTGATAGTAGTGGTGATGGCCGTGTGCCGTTCCAACTTTGAAGCTATAATGCTTTAAGTATAATAATATAGAGAATGTCCTATTTCAAACATTAATCATTCTTTGACAGGGAGTCTTTCGGAATCACATCCATCAACCGTTGCTGATGCTACTGCTTGGAGTAAAAGTACTACTACGTCCTCACTGCTTCTACTGCTGCCTCTATTCGTTTTGAAGATTCAAACTGCTTATGAGCCAATCTCTTACACAACACAACATAGGGAATCTAAAAGTAAGAAGAAGAGAACATTGAAAATTCTCTATATAACTTTGAAATAAGGATTTTTTTAAATCCAGCATCACCCACCGATACCAATCATACCCGAGACCGACACACGGATGGAGTATTTGGCTCATCTTGAGTTGACTCGATCTCAATTTTGCCTAATTCCATCCCTCTACAAATCGACTGAACAATGATATGACGCATCAGCCAGCAGTGATATCATTATTCACATAAACTTCATTCACTCGATATCTCTCTATTTCAATTTATCATAGTATAGGTTATTCTGTCACGGACTGACTCTACTCTTCTGCCAGTAGTCAGTAGTCAGTGGTGGTAGGAGTGCTTTCCTTCTTTCTCAACTTTCTATCCATTTCTCTTTTATGCTCAAATCTCACAATAGATTTTACAATAACTTATCCTGCTCTATTCACACTACAAATGTCACTGCTACCATACCATGAGGACGTCTTCCCTTGAATTAGCATTCCGCCACCGCATCATCATCAAATCATCATCATCATCATCATCATAAGATCATCCCCGTCAATGGCATCAACTGTTCTTACCATTTTGTATTTTTTTGCTTTTCTTTATTGATGATCTTTAATATTGCATTCTTGTGTTTGATTGTTAGGTTACAAAGTATGCAACGCTATCTCCATTGCATATTTTATTTCAAACAGAGAATCCATTAGTATTTTCGTTGTTGAAAGGAAGTTGTATTATGAAAAGAAAATATAGCAGCTTATCTCATTTACATAGAAATAATGTGACTCCTTTATAATTATCTTTTAAAATACTCATGCAATCAACTACTATCACGTTTGTTAACCAAAATATTTCAAATAGAATTTACTATTGAAGTCTTAAGTTTTTCTTGTCGTATCAGAAGGCAAGACAAATATAATTAACATAAGTTGATAATGTATGTGTAGGTAGAAAAGAAATTTAGGGAGAAATAAGGTAGACTGGATCAAAGGAATGTACAGATTTATATGAAAATAATAGCTTCAAGCAGTAGCACACTTTTTTACACTAGTATAACATGGAATATGCCTAATATTTCTTAAATTTAATTTGAATCCCATTATTTTCTCATAACCCATCCCATCCACCCACAATTTCATACAAAACCTGCTTTCAGTGAAAGTGATTTAGGGACCAAGATATTCTGGTGACTTTGCGGATAAATGCCATTGAGATCAATTGGGTGGAAGAGAATGAAGTAAAATGGGATTGGGTGCACCTTCCTATACGAATTTATTACATAAGGGTAAAACCAAAAGAAAACCACCTACACACTTCCTACACTTCCCATTCCAATCACCAGTGAGAACAATAAAGACATTATATCATGCATGATAAATATATTGCAACACATAGAAAGAAAGTTCCCCACTACTGACTCTCTCTCTAAAGTGAATAGAATCCGGGCATTCAGTAATTTAATTGGAATTACACAGAAAGAAATATGGGAGTTAAACAATTTAGTCTTATGTTTACTAATTAATAAGACTGATTAGATACAATGAGAAAGATAACCTTGTGAGATAAGAAGAAATATGAGTGGAAGACAAATACTCTTCTACCCGGGAGAAAAGGGGAGAGGGGATTATGTATGTGAATGAAACCCAAAACTTAAACCGTACCATTACCTTTCATCCGTATTTTGTACCCCAGTAAGTAAGTAGTAGTAGTACCAGATATGATAATAAGGTTCAGGTCGACTTGAAACTCTTTCAGGATGTATACAGAAACGTTCATGAGTTAAAGGAAGTGTGTAATATATAAGAGTGATTTTGATACTACTACTACTGCTACGTAGTCATATTACTTTTGTATAGAGTACCTAGCTGAAACCTTGAATTATTATGGAGATTCTGTATACACACGGTTCAAATGGTTGTGGATAGTTGAGAAAGAAAATTTTTAAGAAAGTGAGTAAATCACATACCCAAAATAAGAAGAAAGTAAGACTAACCTTACTACTAACTTGGATAAAAATAAGGAAAATATCATTATTATTGATATTATGAGAATGTACAGTACTGAGTGAGAAATAAGGAGAGAGAAAAAAAAATCTTGGGTACTATGTTATGTCGGGTAGATTTCAAAAAAGAATAAATTGTTTGGTTACAACTTAGAAAATAGTAACACTACCACCATATAAAATAGAAATACCTACACAGACACATTCAGTAAGCAAAGCATAAGATTGGAAAAGAAGAGAAAAATGGAAGGGAATTTCCATTCCACATCAATATCTTTTTCCTAAGGCATAAATAGAGTATTTTATTCACACTAAATCTTATATTGGTTTTCTTTTTTAGTCTAAAGTATTTTGATATGATAAAAAGTATAAAAATCCCCAAGATCCGGGTATTCTTTGCATGCTAATCTTTCCGCGTGTCGAGTCAGTCGTCAAAGAGAATGAAAAGAAAGCAGCATTGGCTCTACTACTACCACCACCACCACCACTGCTACTATGTACTACTACTTCAGCATATTTCTTCTTCACTATAGATTGTCAAAGTAAATGGTGGCTTTGGTTTAAAGGAGGATATAGAAAAGCTAGTAAATTGTACAAAGCATACGAATGAGTAGTAGTAGAAGGTAGAGTGAAAGTGCTAAACTAAAAGTATTAGTCGCATCAAGCCATCAGGAAAAGAAAGTGTTACTACTAGTAGTAGTAGTAGTTCTAATAGTAAGATGATACCAGAGGACCTCATTCACTTCCTTAGGAGTACCACAACCACACGCACATACACACAGTATGAAATAGTAATTCATAGTAATCTGTCGGTCGTATTGTATGCCTGCCATAGTAGTAGTAATGTAGGAGTACTTTCTCCTAATATTGTATCTATGTAATGTGAAAAAGTAAAATGTACATGTAAAAATATGAAGATGGATATTATTAATACATACGGGTAAAAGGATGATGATATTACGATATGGAGGTAATAGTAGTAGTAGAGTATGAGGATATGATATTAGTGTGATGTGATGGAAAAAGTGAAATGATAGCAAGTCACCACTACTGGTAGAGTGGAGTAAGTAAGAGTAAAAGTAATATTAAGAATAAGAATAGAGAAAGAAGAAGAGTACGGAAATGACGTGCAAGGATGGGAATGGTAAAGGCTGAGGACCCAACCCAACCACAGATTCATCCATCTGGCTTTCCAATACCAATACTTGACATTAATGCATATGACATATGGAATTACCTCTTTTCCATTCTAGTGTTATCAAGAAAGAGGTTTTTTACTCCTTCGTTTTAAAAACTCTAACTTGATAGCCTCATAAAAACTATCTTCCATGAGTCAGAATCCATCTGTGCTATATTGATAAAATTTGAAAAATGGTTATTTACACTAGAGCTACTGCGTCAATGGCACTCGGAGAAAATCATAATTTCCATTTCCTGTGTAAATATGCACGGGCCCTTTCTCAGTTAGGGCTGCATGCATCATTATTTATCGCATAAATTGGAACTGGCTTCACCGCCGCGTCAAAGGGCTTTCAACCACGAAACTACTTTTTATCCAATACACTTTCCACTCTCTCTATATCCATTCCCATTCTATTCTTATTATTCCACCACCATTCTATATTCCATTCTATAAACTTCTAAATATTTTCTTATTCATTTTCATTGTATTACTTTACCAACTTTACCACTCCTATTATCCATCACACTACTAGTAGTAGTAGGAGTAACAATGGATTTGTGTATGTGTGAATTGTATGGATCTATACAAGAAATAATATCCCTATTCATATTATTACTATTATTACTATTATCATTATGCACTGACTTGACTCTTTCCATTTGAATTTTCAACTCGACAATATTATTACCAACAAAGTAAGTAGCAATAGAAGTAGAGGACAAATACATGTAGGATAATAATAGTAATAAAAATGATATGTAATAATATACTTAACTGGTATGGGAATGAGAGACACACACGGTTTCATCCAATCTAATATCTAATGTACACCACTATTACTATTTACTACTTTATTTTTACCTCCATCATACATATGCATGGATAATCGTCTCGACTTTGAGCTACTAAATCCTTAAAAAGCAACCAAACAACCCTTGCTTCTTTCTAAGTTTTTCTATCTCTCTCTTGGGATATGTTCAACAACACTCAAGTAGTAGTGGTAGAACAACTAATTCTGATTCTTTCTTCTATCACTCCTTCTACTCTACATACCATCACTTACTCACTACAACCTTATCTTTAGCAAAATAACATATATTATAATAATAAGACTATGACATTACATCTCCTGTGTGAAAATCTCATGCATAGAATAAAACGTAAAGGAAAAGTACTAACTATGAAAGAAAACAGTGTGGATGAAATGCACCAGAACAACCCAAAGAAGACCAAAATCAGTTTAAAAGGATTTAAAGATGCTGTGTACTAGAACTAGAGTAGAAAGAGGATGATGATGAGCAAGTAGTAGCAATATTTGATATGAGAAGCTATCGTCATGTAAAACCATTAAAGTCAAGTCAACATTCAAAATTCAACTTGAACATCCTGATGCTTCGAAAATCCCGATTATTTTCCAGATATTATTATTATCATCATCTCTTTCCCTTTGGGTTTACCACCACACGACAACTTACAATAATCAAACTTGAACGCTAATCTAACATATTATTATGTACCTATCCGTCCTTGCACAAATATCCTGCATGTTTTTATGTAAAACACATAACAAAAGCAATCCTTCCCAACTCCTCATTCACTTATGCATTCTTCATTTAAGTACTTACTCATAAAGATCCCTGTATGCACTTACAACCTACAACCTACAACTACAAAAATCATCATCAACATGATACACAAGTTGAAAGAATTGCTTGAAAACCTTATAGCAAGGTTTATAAGTTAAAAAAAAATGTAATAATAAATATAAAAAAATAAGAAAATCCTAATCCGACATAACCACATCTGGGAGTAAGATGAAGTCGCATTTGTCAGCCACGCATAATGCTTTCACCATTCATCCACGAAGAGGTTAAGAAGATAGAATTTTTTGAGGACTTTTTGGTCACGTTATAAATACGCTCTCCCTTCCACTTTGGCACCTCCTCTTCATCCAACTTATTACATCTGTCAGTAGTAAATACCTTACAAATTTCATGCATAAATTATGCTTTCCTTCGTGTATCCTCATATCATCCCATGTATTCTACTACTACCACTACTCTATAGATGAAAAAGCAAGTAGGCAGAGGCAAAAGGAATCATCACATCATTTTCTTTCACACTGCTCATTTTTGCAAAGCTAGCACTCACAATACCCTCGGGATTAGCTTGATACATCAGGAGTTGCTTTAAAAGATGCTCTTATTCTCGTGTACCCCTCTCTCTGATTACCGATCCCTTTTTACACTTTTTCAACCCTTGAGTCCGCTTTCTTATATCTACTTTTCTCCATTCACAACGTGAATGAATAGAATACACAGGACCATCACCATCATCATCATCACTTTCAGTGTGTGTGCTTTGCTAATACTTTACTCTTGGATTATTATATGATTCTCGTATGCAGATATTTTTTCACTGGTTTATTATATACAGGCTTTTATTTGGGTTTATCTTCTGGTGGTAGTGGTGGTGTGATGGTTCACTTTCTTCATGCATAACACATTCTTAGTTATTCACACCCGAAATAATAATGCAACCATGATTTCATCCCACTTTTATTCGTCCATGAAGTGGAGGAGCAGAAGCGTCAAATTGCTTACAAATCTATGTATGCTTTTTATTATAATGGTTCTAGTTTACATTAGAATTTATATTAGGGTGTATGTATGTGTTTCAAATCCGTGTTTTCTTCCCCTTTTAAGATTTTATGGTTTGAATTTTAAGTGGTTGGAGTAGTGGTGTGTAAAGAGGAGTTTGGCAATGTGAGGAGTTTATGGAAAAATTGGTGAGGGACTGATGAGAGGTTTATCAGTTAGGTAATTAGTGCTGAAGATTAAAACAATTAGATGAGTGGTGATTAATTATGGGCTTGCAATTTTTTAATTTAGTAGATTAAATTTATTAGTAGCGTATTTTCTGGGGTAGAAGCCCAGGGGTGTTTAATGTTTTAACTTTAAAAATAAGGTATTCAGGGGGTAAGGGATAATTCAGGGGTGGGGGTAATTAAGGTAATATTTAAAACTTGCTTTTTTACTTCTCTATAGAACATTTTTTATTCAAAATGCCATATAATACATAATTCTTTAAAGCTATTTAGTTAACAGCATGGTAAAGCATTAGTATTGTGTTGAATTCTACACTTGTTTCTTAATTACAAAATTTATTGAAGACCCTTTGAAAGCACTTAAGTTTATTAATTTTTTTGAAAAATATTATTAAATTAATTTTGGGATTATTCCAACTGGGTAATAAATGAGGGGGCATTTAATTTGTAATTTAAGGGGCTCGTGTACCAGGAAATACAGCAAATGCCTTAATCAATGTTAGTACTTTTGATTGTTTGATGGTAATTTATGAGTGTTGTGACTAATGCGTAAGTTTATTGCACTACTGTTGCTTCATAAGCAAAGGAATTCATTTGTAGTTTAGAATTTGTATGAAGTCAAAAAGATCTGGAAAACAAAATGTTGTCATTGTATCATCAAAAACCTTAAGACCAGTAAATACGATTTCATAAATTGAAATAATGGACAAATATTTTCAAACTAAGAATATTATTTTATGAATTAGAATACGTCCATATTTACGGTTGAGAACTTTTATTAATAATGGCAAACAATTCAATTTTCTATCAAGTTTTCTGTCCTATGCTCATTTTCACATCAGAAAATTGTGAATTAAAACGATAGAAAATATGTTCAAATATGGAATGGAACGGTATAGTGCAATAATAAAAAAGTGTGAATTATATTTGTATTATACTTAGCTTTGTGCTTAAATTATGAACGATTATTATGAGCCATCATTAATCCAAGTGCTTTTACACACAAAGATTAATTTTAACAGTAAAAAACTGAAGGATAGGATTATCCTTGTAAGATCGGGATGACTAATATATTCATGGTTGCTTCTTTTAAATTCTACGGAACAAATATTGAAATACCTTTGATATAAAACCATAATTTTATCTAACTGTCATAAAACGACAAAAATTACTTAATATGGGACCCGTATTGTGGCATTGTAACTCGAAGATTTACTGTATTTTACTTGATAAAAACTTTGAATAAATTTACTTTCTTGGTTTGACATGTGTGTTTCTCCAGCAGGTAATTTTAATGCATAACCAACCGCTTCTTATTCTTGGTGCTAAAAAACAACTAAACTAATTAAACCACTACTTACATAGCCCAAATACATTAGCAAGTGAATTAAATGCTACTAATCTTTGTACGTTCAGGAGATTCTTAAGATACGTTATAGTATAGTATATATTTTGAGATTTTACCATTCGGAAAGAACTGTCTTATGAAACTTCCCTACAAATTCCAGCCCAGATATATGAGCCCAGCTAATTAAAATGATAAATATCATTTAAGCCTGAAAGTTTTGATTTGTAAGTTAAGAAATAATTTTTTTAATCATCTTAAATCAAGGCATAGCTAAAGTTAAGTTATATTAATAAAAATGTCCAATCTTCAGTGTTTTTTCTTTTTCAATACTTTTGGTAAAGAAACCCTCACCAGTTAAAAGTTGCCGAGTTACCAGAACAAAGAAGTCAGAAGCATCTAGTGTAGACAAAGTCAAGTTATTTTTCAACTCTAAGAAAAAACCATTCTTGGTGAGTTCTTGTTGATATGAAAATCATTTGTGGTGTGGATAACATAGCATTTTCCAGTACCGTGAAACTACAGTTCATGATTTTAAACTGGAAAGTTATTAACATTAAATGAAAGAATGAAACGCTTCACCCTTAATAAATGATGAGAATTATGTATAAATGTATTAAATTCCATGTATAAATGAATGAGATTAAATTCCAACTTTTATTTAAAAGTCCACATGATTGTGTGTGTTTAATACTCCGGATGTCTTTAACTTTTAAGAAAAGACGTAAGGTACTTTTGCAAGGAGACCTTCTAACGAGTACTTTATGTCCTATGCGACCACTTCTTCCAACGCTACAGTAATCTATTACAGTGCTAGTTATAGCCTAGAGGTAGAGACGCCAATAAATCAGTTTTTTGCGAGTTGCTAAAAAAAGATCCCAAACGGTTTTTGTTCAATTCAATCAAATTCTTATAGAAATAAAATTTTGTAAAATTTTGAAATACTGTTTATTCATTCATCATATTATTTTCCATTTGGAGGTTTAGTTTTCTCAAAAGTTGTACTCTCTATCAATTGCATTACACCATGGGTGAGAAACGTAGTTAATAATTAGTTAACTATTTCTGCATGTGGTACAACCAAGTTGAGCAATGCTTTACTTAAATAGATCGCTAAATCCATTAATACTTATTCTTCATAAAATTAAAATACAAAATTACCCACATGATGAGGTGGAAGAGATTTTTTAAGCATTATATTCTAGCAAAGTATCGGTGTTTCCAGTGATTTTTTTGTCTCTCAACCCATAAGTATGCATCTAAAAAATTTAAAGTTTCATTTTCTATTAAATGAGAAATTCTAAAATGATTTTTAACATTCTTCTAACAATTGCATTATCTAAATATCACTTGAACGGTTACTTTTACTGCTAGAAATCTCATATAAAAACTAACACCTAACAAAAACCAGTTTGTTGTTCATGCATTCTCTTGAGGATCCTTTTTACCAACCTTTCTTCCCTTACCGGAAAAATTTCCTGTTTCTACCGTCCGAGGGCAGAAAATACATGGCTTGGTAAGCCTTAGTATCTTTCCCTTTTATTACCTATTTAAGTACCCTCAGCGGCCTCAGCTACATGAATTTGGGTCAATCTATTAGCCTACCAGAAGCCTGAAGCCAAATTAAAGAATCCAAGGGTACAAACAAGGACACTGTATTTAATAAAGGTCCGGAGAATGCTTCTATTCAAATAAATAATAATTTCTTCAATGGGTAAATGTGAATGGAAGAAGGTAAGGAATGCACAGGGGATGATGCCTTTAAGGGTAAACGTTATTTAATGCGTTAACATTGGTAAGTAGAAAACGAGCAACTTCATTTTTATTACTTGTTAATTTGTCAATTTGTCATACTTTGTCATGTAGGTTTTTGTAATTGTAAATTATAAAAAAGTACAGATTTTGCCGAAGATAAAAGTATATTATAGCAACGGATGTAAATCTAAAATGGAGAAATTATGGTTGTTTCAACCCGTTACTTTAAGAGTCATTTTGAACCGTACATAAATCATGATACCTCATTTAAAATTATGTTCTACTATCATATTAAATTACAGATTAGAATGAAATATTTAAACGGATCAATCAAGAATTTTTAACTATGCATAGATGAATAGGATTCAAAAAATACAGGAATGTATCTAACTACGAGTACTTAAAGTTACCACGGACAATGAGTGACATGAGCATCTGTATTTTTTAACGACATTAAGAGTATTTTTATCGTTTTATGTTCTAATATCATTAAAATCTGCACGAACCAAATTAAAAAAAGTCATCCTATTGAAAATGTTCTCTTCCTTTTGAACATTCAATATTGCTTTCAATCAAACTTTATTACTCTATATGGCACTTCACTAATAAATTATCAGGATCCTAACTGTCTATACATTATTATAATAATTTAAGAGCAGATCATTAAACAAGACTTTGCAACAGCATGTAATAATGTAGAAATAGAAACCAAATTAATTATTAGTTTAAAAGGTAGACTAAGAATGGCTGGACGATTTCAAATTAGCTTTTATATAAAATACAAATTGTCAATACTAATCTAGTTCAATAATTTCTAACCAATTAATTTTTATTACGTGTCTGGGATGCTTTTAAATCCAAATTTCTCTTCCAAATTTTAATTCATCTATTTTTGCACATTAAAATAAACTCGACTTAAGACTTTTGGCACCTAGAGATTAGAAACGATTTTCTTATTTTAATGTCTACTAATCTATTTGACTTGTCTACTCGACTGTCTGACTCTGTCTGTAGCTTTATCCTAAATACTAAGCTAAATTATACATTAAGGTTGTTAATTTCACCTATTAAGGAATTTATAAAGGATTGTGTTTAAAATACGTAAAGTAAATTGTGTGTAGAGAGAGTGACAACTGTTGATATTTGTTTTCTAATAGCTTAACCGCATAAGAATAGTTTTCGATCTCCGTCAAGGCGTCCGTCTGTCCGCAGTAACAGTAAGTAATGAGAGTGATTGTTATGTCATGTCCTAGCCTCAGCTATAACTCGTTCTTGATCAATACCTTCTTCTCAGTATTACAGTATGACTTAGTTAATCACACAAATCCAACAGCTTTACACAACAGTTTAGTATAATGTCTGTAATGGTGGTGGTCTGTGGTGAATGGGGAGTGCATTTGGTGGTGTCTCCATGATGTATATATGTCATATTTGCATCGACCCTTTTCAAATATAATAGAACCCCTTGGAGAATGCTTAAAATGCCATTAAGGATAGGTTAATCTCAGACTTGGGATAATCGTTAATTATTTCAAACAATTGAAAATTTAAAAGGAGTGGTTTTGTCCTCGATTCAACGCTAAATGTAGGGTTGTACGTCTGGAAGGTCCCTTGTCACTGTTGTCACTGTGACATGTCTTTTTCAATAGTCTGAACCTGAAGCCTTTCTACTTGAACATTTTACTTTGTACAAAACGAAATAAAAGCCATGTAAGAGTTTTGATGTAAATTACTGTAAAAAATTCCAATGTGTTATGTTCCCCATATTCCAATGCATTTTTTAACTTCCATTAGATCTCAAAACAAAAGGATGGGTAAGAAAACCTATGGAATTGTAATGACAAGGTTAGTAATTGCTGTTATATGTATCCGTCAATCAAGGCTCAATAATCGTTAAGTGTTTTGTCCACATTAAAGTACGGAGGAATACAGAAAAATATTATGCTAATGAATAAAAAACCATTCATTTTTTTAAACATGCCATTAAAAAATGCGATATTTTCAAAATCTTGATGTATAAAACGAACCAAGTAGGAAGGTAAGCAAAAAGTATGTTTTAGGTTGCAGGAGAAAACCATTTGCCAATTTATGCTGTACAAAAATGAGCGTTTTAATTTTGTGAAGAGTTTGCATGCACATCGTGAGAAGAAAAACTGCAACTGTTTAACTTTCCGGAAATCGTATAGACATCTGTCTACTAGTATGTTGTCTCCATGTTTTAGACAGTGTAGTACATGACAAATATCCTAGATAAATGTAAATTTATACATTCATTTAGAAAATTAAGACAAAAGTATTAGCTAAAAGTTGTAGACAATTTATTAAAAGACATATGTCATGGATAAACATTGTATATTAAGATTTAGACAATTTGAAAAACCAGATTACCTCATATACTAATGACTAAGATTTGTCTACGTGTCTTCAAGGCAATAATGTCTGACAAGTCTGCATGCTTGTTTAGTAATATAAAATGCTGAAAATTGCGACAATATTGCGTAGTTTCATGTAAGTAATTAACCGTGACTTATGGAACATAATATCATTAAGTCATGCTATTTACAATGCTATTATTACCTACTTAAAATTGGTAAACATTTCTACCAAAGAAATTAAGAGACATGAAATTAAATGACACATTTTAATAATACCTGTAAATGACACCTGGACTTAGTCTATCTAATAAGCTATTGCAAAATTTTGATGACAAATCTTCATAACCTTTTAAGGCTTTTAGATTTCATAATACCGCACAATAAAAATCATTTCATAATATCAACGCTAATCAGTGATAAATTTAGTGCAGTAAATGAATGTGAATGATTGTAATATGGTATTACTATCTAGTGAATAACAGTTTTTAATAAATATATTTGTCTCAAGCTGTAATTTGAGCGATCTAACGTATTTCACAAAGTAGAACTCTTTAATCTCTTTAAGTAATTCCTCATGGCAAGTTATAAGTTTTACAAAAATCAATAATATCTTCTTGTACTCCATGAAAATATCTATACATATGGATAAATATGTTTCATCTTTGCATTTTGTTATAATTAGCATTCTGTATAAGTCCTAGTAAAAGAAATTATCTTTATAGAATAGTTAATAAAATAGTTAAAAATGCATGATTATTTTTAATTTTCGTAATATTAAATGAAAAATTATAAAAAATAAGCAATATCTTATATTTTTTAACTTTTTCTGTCTCACAGTAATGGCTTTATTGTATGAAGGTTTACCCATTGTAATTTCCTTCCTGATTTCCATCCAACGACGTAAAACGCTTCTTCAGATTTTTTAATTGAAATAATAAATTTCTGTACTTAAGCTTACGCCCATGAATACAGCATAAAGCACTTCATTCAAGTAAAAAAGTCTACTGGCGCTTTGAATCCTGGAAATGTGGTATTTAGTTTATTGAATGAACTAACTGTATTTTCCTGTAAAGTTATTTTACAATTTTTTGAAAAATGATTTAAAAAAAAAGTATAACCGAATGAATGAATTTCTGTCTAACGTTTTTGTAAACCGTTTGCCTCTGGCTTAAAGCGAAGTCTAAGCTAGTATATACATAGACTGATAAATAACTGATAGTATAGTAGATAGACCTTCTTACTGCCTTTTGTTCTTATGACTTTTTGAGGGTAGTGTGACTATATTAAAATAAGGTGTAAATATAACTATACAAAGGTACTTATTGTTTTACAAATAATTTGTTTTGCGTTATTTGGTTTTATTGCTTTATTGCTCTTATGAATAATGCCAAAGGATTATTGTTAGAATTCTTATGAATTTTGACTTTAAGTGACTGTCCCATATCCCCAGGTAGCCGACCGACTAGACATCGTGGAGCCTTAAATAAAAAGGTTGCATAAAAGTTTCTTTCACATTTGACTTATTTCTACGAATTTTAAGTGACAATTTTCGTAATTGAGTTAAACAGGGTAAACAATATGCAATGGAATGTTTTCCCTACCCTATAAAGAATTTGTGGTTTTTTTGGTCAACCTTATCCTACGCCTTCGGTCCTTTATGTTTTACCAAACAAAGCCACTTCAGTTTTAGAAAAAGTTCTTTGACAAAGTGGATAAGCATGGACGTGACCTTAATTTAATCCAACAGTTTAAGGGATTTTTCCTTTTTACCCCGAATTGCTTATTTTTTATAGATATAAGCCAAACACTTAACCTATCCCCATCAAAGTTTGACAACTTTAAAAACAACCTTGTTCATATTATATCTTATTTAAGTATAAAAACCCAAAGATTGAAATGTCATTGTTTCCCGTGCCTCATGGTACAATATAATTTACAACGACATACAATACTCTCATCAGAATTACAACCTTAAGGATTGACTTTTTATCAACATGATAGCATCCTTTGCGATGGATACTACTGGCTAAAAATAAGTTACCCTTCGCCTATATTTTGACTAATTCCAGTATGAATCAAATAAAATGAGTTTGAATTCAAAAACAATGATTTTTATTAGAAATGAAACGAGTGTCCACCAGTCATGAGATTCCATACAAGTGTTAAAAGATCACTGTGGTAAAAGTAATACTACCTACTACTACCAAGTTGATAAAAGCATGGTCCATGAAGTAAAAAGACGCTGTGTATGCAATTGTATCATAACAGGTAACTCCTGTGGCTGACTGAAGACCCCCCACCTGTACCTGCAATCAAGTTTGGTGTTGCACTTGCCTTAGCTCTTGATAATGATTCTGCTCAATTGACTATACACACTACATTGAGTAATATGTAGTGTACTCAGCGTTGCATAATATTATCTCTTTTATCTCCTCTTTAGTTTCCAGTCTCATACATATTATTATATGGAAATCGCCTGTTTTCATCAATTCTTTTATTTTGTCGAAGAAATACGACATTGGATTTTTAAGTGTCCCAAAGCACCTCAAAACGAGTAATGAGTACAGACAGATATTATTGTTATGTAAATATTCACAGCATGCATGGTCATTACAAGGATTGGATTTTTACTCTTTTTATGTACTACACATGAATTGAGAAAGGAGCAACTGACTCTTTCTCACTGATTGTTATATGATATGATTAATATTGGCTATTGGTTATAAAAATACAAATAAACTGTACAATTATCCCCATCCCTCATCATCTTCTTCATCATTCATCATCAAACATTTATTTAACCAAGTGCATTACTTACTTACTTACATAGTAATGATAACATGTAGTCTGTTAATGGATGTTGGGTTGGTAGTTTGTACATTTTAAAATTATTCAAAAACAAAGGTAAAATATAATAAAAAAGGACGGGAGATGTACACTTATACGGATTTTTCCAGTGGGACTCAAATAAATGATAATGGAAAGGAAATAAATGCATGTTGTAATTTAATGTATGTATGTATATTTTGTAACCGTAAGTAAGTACTCGGTCTTAATGGAGGGATCTGGATTTTTATAATACTGAAAATGGGTACAAATCAAGGTAATCTCAACCTTGATTCGTTTTCGAAACAGGTTGACCATCATCATCATCACCAGCACAACCACACCATCATCATTTTCATCATCAACATCATCATCATCACAAGGGAAAAGAATGAAGACGAAGAGAATAAAAAGGAATATTTACTAGAGGTATAATTTGGGAAGATTAGGAGTTATTTTGCCGGCCACTTCTTATTCTTCTTCTTCTTGCATGTCTCCTACTATTAACTCCAAATTATTAGAAAAAAATATCTACTGCCGTGATGATAGATAGATTTAGGAGAAGACGGAAAGGTGAGGTAAACTATGTGTATTGTGGTATAGTGGTGGTGGTGGTGGTTACCTTAAGATTAGAAGTTAGTCTCTGTTCATTCCTTTTTCTATCTAATACTAGTCTCAGGTAATAGTTTGAGACTACGTGTGAGTGAGTAGTAGGGGTTGGCAAATGACATGTTTTTGGGGAGTAGAGAGAGTGATTTGGTACAAGAAATCTGTTCAGACTCAACTTATTCTATAAGAGAGGAGTCTTCTTTCCGGCCGGATCTCATCAAATCAACGGGTCGTTGGTATTCACTCTTTTTCTTTCTTCGATGGATGTTATCTATTATAACAAGTACAATAATACCCTAGGAATACTACAACCACCACCAATGCTTCTTAACTACTATTATCTAACTTAAAAATCATTATCGTATATTATATGTAGGATTAAAAAATAGGTTTAATATCAAAAAGCACACACGTACTCTCTCACTCACTCACACACATTTGTGTACAAGACTTCAGGAAAAGTAAGATAATCTATTGTACATATATTTATAATGTGAGATGGATGAGCTATGATGAAAGTATATGTGATACTACTACACGTATCTAATGTGTAATGTGTGTAATAGCAATTTCATAGTAAAAGAGGTTTAAGTGCTGATGCAGATAATATTAGTTGTTAGTTAGAAGCAGTAGTAGTAGTAGTAGTATGGAAAAGACAAATAATAATATATTGAAGAAGGTAAAAAGGTAAAAAGGTAAAGGCAAAATAGGAAGAAAAGCCCAAAGTACAAATACTTATTAGAAGATATCACTCAGTCACTCTAGCTTTGGCTTCGTACGGCATAACATCATAAGAACAGGTATGAACATCTTTGGCGTTATTAAAGAGAGTTTTCAATGAACATTGACTTCAGACAGATTCAGATATTTTTGGAGGATTGGAAAGAGAGGCAATGTGGTATAAGAGAAAAAGATGAGGATGGATGAAATGAATGTTAAAGAAAGAGTATGTGTAGTTGGGATGAGGTGAGTGTGTTAAAAAGTTAAAAGAATAAGAATCAAATTTGAGAATAAAAGTTTTCACGAAATAACCAGTCTGCTGTTCAAGATACCATTATAATGATGATGATGATGATGATGATGAAGCAGAGTTGTTTAGGGCAATTTTTCTTCCAAATATTATTTCTGTTATGCCGGTTTGGCTTGGTTTCTCAGGTAAAAGGGGAGAAATGACTTGAAGGCAAAAAGCAAGCAAAAGCTTTAACAAACTTCTCCTATTCATCTACATCCAACTCTGAACTATCATCAAGTCAAGTGAAGCATGTAAGAGAGATACATGTACATACCTTAGAAATCTCACTTTTGTCGATACAACAACCTACAAATAATAGAACACAACCTACCTACTTACTACCTGCCTCTTTTTAAGTATTTTTACCTGAGTTTCCCTACTCAGCTATATAGAGAGTGAGATGATAATAGTGCAGGTAGAGTGGGTCTGTGACTCTGGCATTAGAATAAAAGAGAGGAACCGAAGGAATCTATAGAAAATTTTATAGGTATTAAATACCCCTACTTAAATACTTTTATATTTCTTTTGCCTTTTACCTGAATTATATAGCAAAGTGAGGGACGTTAAAGTAAGTAGGTATATAGATTTCTTAAAGTATAAGACAGGGTTTGATAGAGGAAAGAGGATGATGGCAGGCAGGTAGAATTGAAAAGAGCTAGTCCAGCCACCACTACCAACCACTACCACCTCATGTAAGAATCAGAAAGAAGAATAAGAGAAAAAGTACTCTAATAACAAACTGGAATAAAAACAAGGGAAAAGACAGAAGAGAGGCTGAGGAATTTGTGGTCTAAGAGCCAAGGTAAAGCAAGTAACTAATAAATGTTCAGGTGGGATATATAGGGACTTTTATAAAGCGCAAAGCCATGTAAAATCTAATGGACAGAGTAAAAGGCAAAAGGATGGATGGATAGAGATGATGAGGATGATAGGATGATGAGTTTGGACCTAGGTATATATTCAAAGAGACAACACACACACCAACTCTCGTCTTTTCATTCTTCTTAAGGGGTTTTCTTGAGGTTCTCTATCATTACCTGTCTTTTTACCTGCCTGCCTCATTATTTGAAGGCTTCTTGGGATACGAAACCTCTGAGTATGTAAGAAACGCATCGGTTCAAAAATCCACATACCTTCTTTCTAGGCTTTAGTTTGCTTGATGGTGCTGAATGATGATAAAACTCACTCCCCGACTTGTCTTTAGGCCATTTCTATAAACAGTTGGAAGAGTTGGACTCTAAAGTTAAGATAAGTTAAGAAGAGTTAGAGTAAGAAAGAAGTTCTTCAAGAAAAGCTATTACAACTTGGTTTGGCTGCTGCTGCATCAACTCTTAAGAAGTCTAAGCAACCACGGACATCATAATAATACATGACTCCATGTGTATATCAAATAGATAGAAAGAGTAGTTAGTAAAAGGTTGGATTATTATACTTGTGTAGTATCTTTCTTATCAAACCTTAGGTTTTTTAAGGTTATGTATGCATTATAGGAGTAGTACTAGAGCTGATATTTTATTATTATTATTGCAGCAGCCCTTTTTAATCCATCCATTCCCTCTCCTTATCACTTTCAAAAAGTCTCTCAGAAGAAGAAGAAGAAGAACGAGGAATTGACAATGAGGACCTATTACCATTCCTCGTCACCTCATTTACAACTCGCTACGGCTTCGCTACCATTCCTTCAGGTGTAAAATACCACAAGATAGTATAATATATACACCTTTACCTGTTGCCTACTTCTCTACCCTTACATATATTCTTATTGTAGATATATTTATACTATTGTTCTGAGAGACATGCTGACCATTTTCTGTCCAAGAGACAGAATAGAATAGAAAAGTGTTCACAAGAACAGCAGCAGTAGTCACATCATCACAATCACATCAAAATCATAGCCCGACTGGCTACATGTCATTATACTTACTTTAAGAATAATACTCACTTAACACCCTTACTTGAATAGTAACGGATAGGAAGTGGTGCACAGGTGGAATTCATCACCTGAACACAAACCAATACATTTGGAGAGTACGTGAGTCCAATGTAGGATTCTGTTCCATGACTTTAGTAAGTAGTAAGGGATTTATTAGTCAAAACTACTCAAACCCTAACACATTTCCCAGGGACAGTTCTGTTCACGGATATACATTGCCGGACAATCATTGCCTTCAAGTAGTAGTGAGTTGAGTTCTAAGGGTAAATCATACAAGTCAAAAAGTTGTTAAGAGAAATAAAAATTTTAGAGAGAAGTAAGTGGAAAGATAGTAAAATGTATTATGGAGAATCAAACCCAAGGGATAAGTGAAGTGACCTAAAAGTGTTAAAAAGAGATTAATCAGAAAGTGTAATTGTGCCTTGGATTACTGAAGCAATTAATCATGACATGAAGTTGATAACAGTATAGATGTAATTAATGATTACTCTTATTATTCATAGATTTAATATCAAGTAAACTCATGATTTTACTATGATACATTGAATAGTGTGAAAGCGTGAGTGTGCGAGTGTCTAGAGTTTTCTTATTCATGGAAATGACAAATTGAAAAATGATTTCAATAACTGAAACCAACTACTCATAGTAGTTATTGGTTGTGACCTTAAGTGGTGAATTTGCTACTTAAGTTGCAAAAATCATGGAACACCGGGAGCAAAGGTGGCTTTGGTTACTTATCGTGACCATAGCTAGTCTCGAGAAGATAAGAACAATAGGGGGAGAAGTTATTCAAGAATTTGAAATATCTGAAGGAGTACCAGTAGGAACTAGTATTGGATCTATTGGAAAACCCATATCGGGCTCACCACATCCACCCCCACCCCCACCTTATTTGATTGTACCCGTCCCAGGAAGTTCTGTAGATTCAGACCTAACAATTGATCAAAGTACTGGTGAAATACTAACTCGAATTCAGCTTGATCGAGAAACAAGAGATTCGTACTCTTTAGTAGCGATTCCAATGACAGGTGAAAACATTCGTGTGATAATTCGTGTAAAAGATGAAAATGATCATGCACCTGAATTTCCGAGCCCATTCATGCATGTCGAGTTCCCAGAAAATACTCCGAGAGATGTGAAAAGAACTTTACAACCTGCAAGAGACAAAGATTTGGGAATTTATAATACGCAACGGTATACTATATCTGCCGGTAACTTGAACAATGCCTTTCGATTGTCCTCGCACAGAGAGAGGGATGGGGTCCTTTATTTGGACCTTCAAGTCAATGGCTTTTTAGACCGTGAGACAACACCTTCCTATAGTTTATTGATTGATGCGTTTGATGGGGGTGTGCCCCCTTTGAAGGGTTCTATGTCTATTAACATCACCATCACGGATCAAAACGACAATGCTCCCATTTGGCAATTCCCTCGGTAAGTTTCATCCCTTTATAGATAATTGCTGATTGCTGCTGAAGGCAATTATATGCAAATTTTTCCAGTCGGCTCATCAATTAAGGTATTGAAAGATATCGTAGGTAGGTAGCAAAAAGTAAATGATTGGTTTCCAATGAAATGAAATAATTTTATGCAAAGCGAAGCTATTCTTTCTTTTATTACTTTAATCTGCAATATGTATAGGGAGTTTGTATACTTGAATTAAAATCATTCTAGGTTGTATTCATCCACTTGTGGCAAATTATATAGTGTAGTATTAGTAGCATATTTCTTTAAAACTTCTTCTTCTTCTTATATCTTGTGGCATTTCAATGGCATTTTTAAAAAGAATCTCTTATCAAACTTTGCACATGTTTTTGATGCGTAATATCATAATTAAATCTATAGTTTTTTAAACATGAGAGCTAAAGAGCTTCTAGTTTGATAGAGTTTTATGCATAGTTTAAACCAAAACTAGATGTTTTTCATTTATCAATTCATCTTCTGTTCTGAAATTATTAAAAGGAAATATACAAGTTTGATGCATGATGAGTAATTACTCTTAGAACTAGCCGTATTAATCTTACTCATGATTCAAACAATCAGCTGAACTTCACCTCTAGGTAATAATGATTCAATTGTTATCAGTGTTCAAGGATGATTGAAAAAAACCTATGAGATCAATATATAATATACTTGCCCATCCATTGTTAAAGAGAAATTTGTTTTCAATATATATTAAGCACCGATTATTGAAATTAAATTCCAATCGAAGCAAGTAGGAAGGGTGGAGTATGTGGAATAAACTTTTGCAATGTATAATTAACTGATATGCTATAAAAATTAGGAAGAGTGAACCATCAAGACAAGTCTTAGAATTCTAATCTTACGTATTTACTAAATGCCGGAAAGGTAAACTAGGCTCTTGTACTTACTCATAATATGCTGCTTTAGTTAAATGAACTGATAGTATCATGTCATATAACGAGAAAAATTCTTGCATTTACATGCACTTCAAAAATATTCTTTTTTTTAGTTTAATATGATAAAGCTTAAAACTTTTTCAATCATTTTTTAAAACTTTTTATAACAAAATAGGAATGAATATGAACATGTATCATGAATATAGGGAAAACAGACAGACTCAATAGTTAATAATTAGTAGAATCTTAGTAAAACATTCATCTAAAATAATAAAAATGCACGTTTTAATAAATTCCATGCTTTGCATACAGAAGTATTATAATAGAATTACTAAATTAATTTCAGATTTTCAAATAGCGAAAACTACCACGGAGAAAATGATGATATAACGTTCAATCAGAGTCGATATTTTGCTACAGTGCCAGAAAATGCAACGGTTGGCACAAGTGTACTTCAAGTGTTTGCCACGGATATTGATGAAGGGCCAAATGGTCAAGTATCATATTCTATAAACCGGAGACAAACTGATAAAGATTCAGTGTTCAGAATAGATCGCACCACAGGGGTCATATCTGTGAATGGACCCCTGGACTTTGAAACTAAGGAAGTGTATGAACTTGTTGTTGTGGCTCGTGATAATGGAATTCAACCTTTGGAAACTACAGTTTTTGTTTCAATTCGTGTACTTGACCTTAATGATAACCAGATGGAAATTAATATAAGCTTTTTCTCAGGTAAGCCTTTGCTTTTATTTCTTAACTGTACCTCATAAATCAAAAATATGTAGATGTTAGGCATTTCATAAATTTACTCCAACATGGAGATGCTACAAGACCTAATTAGTTTTTTTTTAATTTTTATAAAATTTTCTTGATATAAAAAGTCTTCAAGTTTCTATCAGCAAAGACAAATTTCCAAAAGTAAGAGATGAGTAAATAATTGACCATACAAAACTTAAATTGCTTTTATTCCAGGAGATTCTGACGATGCCCCACCAAAAGTATCGGAAAAAGCCCTTCCAGGTGAATTTGTTGCAAGGATAAGTGTAATTGACCCTGATTCAAAACAAGAGTACAACAACGTTAGCATAACCCTTCTAGGAGGGGATGGGGACTTTGCATTAGAAACAGTGAATAATGCAGTCTACCTTATAGTTGCATCACGAAAGCTTGATCGTGAAAGAAAGCCTAGCTTTACCTTAACAGTGATTGCCACAGATAAGGCAAATCCTTATCTGAATGCCTCTACTAAATTTACATTACAAGTTGAAGATGACAATGATAGTGCACCTAAATTCGAAGTTGAGGAGTATCATTCAAGCGTTCTTGAAACTGCTGAGCCTGGTACAGTTGTTGTACAGGTGAAAGCACGAGATGAAGATTATGGAGATAACGCACGTGTAACATATGAATTAATCCAAACATCTCAAACACATTCAGATTGGTTTCAAATTAATGAAGACAGTGGTGTGATAACAACTAAGGCATATATTGATTGTGAAATCGATCCGACACCTCGTCTAACGGTGGTTGCAAAGGATCATGGAAAACCCGCGCTGTCTGGCAGTGCTACCGTTTTCGTCCATTTAATTGACACCAACGATACTCCAAGTAAGTCATAAAATCATTTTCCTTTGTTCTCTTTGGCACGTAGCCAGGGACATTCCTAACATTATTATAGATATATACAAATGCAGTATATGCACTTCGGAAGTGTCTACGTGACAATTTCCTTCCTTAACAAAAATGCATGAGGATGGCACAAGCCTATTGTCGGCTTGGTATACATGTGGAAAAGGATACAATGACAATTCATAAAACAATAAAATTTAAGGTAGTGCAAGGTTGAAGGTGTGAAATTTCTTACTCATTAGGGAAACTAGACAATTATTGTCCATGAAAGTCAGGTATATCAATATCCAGCATTGATTTGATTGTAAGGTCATTCAAAGGTTGGCTTTTGACTTATGAATACTCACTGAAAGTTATAAACTCTTTGTCACATAGTCACACTGCATTGTATTCTATTTAAAACATTTTCAAAAGGGATAAAGTAATACAATAGACAATAGATTCGAGAGAGACATGCGGTCTCCAGCATTGAAAATTTGTTTACAAAGATGTTCAACAGCCTTTTTATGACCTGACTTTATATTAATTTGAATCAGGTGTCATAGCTGTTTTATATATGTGTGTATTTAGAGGACGGCACTTTTCTCAAGAAACTAGGTAATATCTAGCCACAGGAGGTATCTATCTCAAGTGCACTTATTAGGGTGTCAAAAGTCTTTTCTAACCCCTGGCTGTGAGTTTGGCCTGAGGTTCTATTAAAAGGCTGCCGCACGACCATTTCCAGTTACACACATAATAAAATGGGTTAACTTGGATAAAAATAACCAAAAATAAGGACAAGGATTATTGTAAACTTAAATCATATACAAGTCTCTCATATATTAGTACATACTGCAGAGTATCATCTTGCATGTATGGTTATTTTACTGGATATTTAAAACACAAATGTTTGACTGCACGTAGCCCCTACTACCTTTTTCTTGAAACTTTTAATAGCTTTATTGCATGGAGAATTCACACCACCACCAACCAACCAACCAACCCTTGCAATATCTTAAGTTAGTTTATACCTGTTGAAAAATAGCAGAAAGCATTTAACCAAATGTTTGCAATTTGAGTTTTACTCATTTTATGAAGTCACAGTCACAGCAGTTGGTCTTAAGTACTATTTAGCAAATACATTAGCAGCTAATGTCCTGTAGGTTTCATCACGTGCCTATTTGACCCATTATGTCTGACAGGTATCTTTATTTAAATGTACTTAATTTTTTATTTTTCAGTATTTGATCAAGGGTTCTATAACGCTTCCGTTGTAGAAACTGCCCCGTATGGAACGTGCTTACTTAAGGTAAGAAATTTACGATCTTTTAAATTGTTTCTTTATAACGTGATGCCTTTTAGATAAGGATTATATAGTTTAAGCTTTTCCTGTTTGTTTGCTACTTTAACCTTTTTATGCATTTCAATTTCTTGTTTTATTACCCAATTCATAACCAGGAGGGAATGTTGCTTTTACTTAATAAATATTAAAGTATGTTGGATTTATTCTTTTATTTATTTAAAAAAGGATATTGATGCATAAAACTCTGATTTGTACTTGGTTATTAAAGTAAGTTGTTTTTAGCGTCAGGAGACCACCTTACAATAGCACATCTGTACTCTGTACTATTAAGACTTAGCAGGTTGTTATCTATGATCTCTTATTTAGCTTGGATGCATGATTTATGAAGGTAGTTTAATTTCTGCAACCTTTCTACTTTATCAGTTTAGTAGCAAGTTAGCCAGAATTAGAAAAACTTCCATTTTTTAACCGTCTACCTCTACCTATATAATCCAGCAGGTTAATCATAATATGGTGCTCAATGAATGAACCGCTTGCGTTACAAATAGGCACTGCAAATATAGTTAAAATATTTTAAATAGTGTGTCTATATGGTTTTTAGTACTTTGTATGTCTTTAACAATACATAAGTTTTTTTAAAAATATTATGGTCAAGTAAAGGATAAAGGTATCATACAGTTTTATGGCTATTTAGATTTTTCGATTTGATTTAATGGTAACTTAAAGAAAGTTTTATAATGGTATCTTCTGTTTTACCTTAAAAATATTTTTTATTTAGATATTTTATTCAGCATGTATCTCTTGTGTGTAAATTTTGCTTTAGGGAGAAAATACATGTGTATCATAATTAAAGATAGTGACAGCAGTTGACAGTTTAGCAGCAGGACATTTTTTATTATGTATGTAGGTAGGTATTTCACAACAAAGTTATGCATATGGGCATGTATTAATGGCTGGGATTTGAATGAAAGACATGCATTTGAGATAGGGTTTTCGGTACGCTTTATTGCAGGGGTTTTTTTTTAGTAAAAAGTACGAATCACTTTTGAGAATTAAAATTCTTTTATATTTGAGTCATATTTTGTACACAAAACTTAAGACAGCATTTTAACGTTGGGACATTCTTTTTTTATCTTAAATAAGAAAATGGTCTGTTCTTAATTTATCCGTTTTACCCATGAAACTTTTAAAATGTTTCAAGTAAATATTTCCAATCGACTTATGAAAACTATCTATGAAAACGAAAATTCTTTTAATACTTAAATACATTTTTTATAAGCTGCGGTTTTTTAGCAATACTGTGAGTTGGGATTAAAGTAACACGCGTTTGTGTTTTTTTATTAAATAATAAAATTAGTTTTCTTTTAATGCATCGCAAGCACCAAAGAAATGTATTTTATGATTAAATTAAAAGTTTTTTTGTTAAATATTTTCACACATGTTGGCAATTTGGATTAAATTCCAGTTTTTTTGTCTCAAATAGGAAAATAATGGTGGTGAGAACTATCAAAGTAAAAGTTCTTCGCTGCTTTTTACAAAATTAGCATATAATCCATGTATCATTAAGACATGAGGTTTAAGACTAGAACATTACTCATTCTCCTATTTGACTACTGTCCGGCTGTCAACACTATTCAAGAAAAAAAGTTGATTTACATGAATAACAATAATTCATGAAAATATTAAATCATTCATATTGATATTATGAATACAAATGTCTCCTTATCCAGTTGGTACATAGCCTTGTGTTCAGTTAACCATTTAATGCATTGTTTTCCACAACGATTTTCTAGTCTACTAATCTTAAAAAGGGAACACTAGGCAAAAACCCTTGAACCTCAACTGGCATTAATCAACTATCTGTTTTTGAGAGAATAAGTCGAGGGTGATGATGATGATGATGATGGGTAAAAGGTTGCGTTATAAATTCTTGGAAGGGGTTTCAAGGAAAAAGAAAAGGTAGTCTGAAATCTGAAATAATGTTCATAAGGGCAGGAAAGCAAAAAAAGGAAGATATATATTATTGTGAAAGATTGAGGTGTCTATAGTATCTGTTAAAGAAGCACCCTAGCACCAGGCACCACACATCCAAGTAAAAAGGAAGACGAAGGGAAGGAAGATGGTCTCCATTATTATTATTTCGAATAGAAATGTCTGATACGTCTGATACGTGATGGTTAAGAACTGGCTAGTTCCATTGGCTCCACATAAATACCGGCTTTGGAGTCTAACTACATATTTAGTGGCTGGCAATCCTCAAAGAAATTATTGGAGTGGTCCTCGAGAATTCCCTATCGTGCTTTCTTATGTCTTTGTTTATGCTGAACTTTAAATGACACATAATCATTCCGCTTGTAATTTCATATTATGCCAGTTCGACTTCGACCAATTTCAAACCTTCGGTTTCGTGGGAATTCCATAGAACTACCTTGTCCTCTAATCATCATCATCATCATCATCATCATCATCATCAGTATCATCATCATCATCCTCAGCCTCATCATCATTTATTTCATGTCTGTTGTTGTACGATACGAATGAGTACATTCATCAACCAAGCTTGGCTTTTACTCCAGAGCAGTAGTAGCAGTAGTAGTCTTCCTTCATCCCTTTTTCCAAGTGGTTGATTTCGTGATTTTTATTCTCTCTATTTCATTTCATAATAATAATGGGACCAACATCCTCGTCTTGGCCCTTTGGGGTTGCTGCGTTGGGATGCATCCGACCTCAAATGATAATATGATATAATGTAACAAACCAAAGCAATTGTAGTTACAAGCAATTTGAAGATTTTTCATGATTTGCGGGTAATTTACTAGGATGGATGGCATGAAGCCAGGGATTGTAATGTAGCGACTTGAAGATGGAAAGAGACAGGGGATTATTATATTATATTGCAACTCTTCTGCAAGTTTTCTTTGCACGGAAACTGAATAATTGCTATTGCATTGAAAATTAGGGTTGATTGGCGAGTAGTAGAAGTATAATTTTTCTTTGGCTATTGTTGTAATCACTGCATTGTTTCTTAGATTGATATAAAATACGTATCATTATTATTATTATTATTATTACTTTTGTGTATGTGTTGAGTGAATACATGAGATTTACTTAGTTTCTTACACTACTTGTTTCTTACGTTGATCAGGTCAATGCTTTAGAAATTCAAATTTTTACATTTTAACATAAAGTGGCATTATTAGGCTAAATGTAGGTAAAAGCATGCACTTTACAGGGACAGAAGAGGGTGAAAAAAATACGTATGAAACAAGTGTTAAATGTCTTGGCTTGATTGATGCATTTCTTTTGGAACAAATGATATGATAAGTGACAGCTTGTAAACTATTCGTACACACCCCTTTGAACAAAGTATATATTATGCTAATAATAATAATATTATGCGCATTTGCAAAATGTGAAAGTTATTAACTGATTGAAAAGAGGATTGATTGACTCTAGGCCTTTTTTAAACACCACAAGAGTAATCAAGATGTTAAAAATTAGAACATTTTCAGTTTGTAAATGTGTATCATGAAAAAAAATATTGTATTCATGCAAATGAGGATAAAAGGTGACCGCTTCAACACCCTAAAAGCTGACGAATTATTGAAATGCTTTGACTATATAGGATGATCAGAGTTGCAGGTTGGAGTTATTATTTTCCTTTTTAATGACTCCTTGTGGCAGAAATTTAATGCCACCTCAAGCATAAAAAAACTAAAAAAAATGAGAGATTGAGAGATGCATGCATTCTTTTACCTTATTCAAACCTTTATATGTACATATATATAATTACATTTTACTTATTGATGTATAGGTATGTATATACGTAATGATTGTTTTTTTAGGTCTCAGCAAGTGACCCGGATTGTGGAGTAAATGCAGAGCTAGCCTATAATTTACTAGAAAGTCCGTCCACAGAATTACCCTTTTCCGTTAATCCAAAGTCAGGGGAGATTTGTGTCTCAGGTCCTTTGGACTACGAGAAGAAAGACGTTTACCAAATTCTAGTCACTGCTTCTGATACAGGTGGGTTTTTATCTTAGGGTTTCCTAACTAAAATATTTAACTCTAGACCAATTATCGTCAAATTGGTTTGAGACTGCTTTTAAATGAAAATGATATGGTTTTTTAGGAGGATTAACATCCACTGCTGTAGTTAATATACAACTTATCGATGAAAATGATAACATCCCTAAATTCAACCCCTCAAGCTATAGCGTTAGTGTAAGGGAAGGAACGGTTCCATCTGAGCCTATTGTTTCAGTAGCAGCTGTTGATGGGGATTCTGGAAAATTTGGAAAAATTACTTATTCAATTGAAGATGGAAATGATGCTGGGTTGTTTTCAATTGAAAAGAATTCTGGTGACATTTCAATGATCCGAGGGGCATCAAAAATCCGACCTATTCATAGGCTCAGGGTGACAGGAAAAGATGGGGATAATCATAGTGCAGAACAAAGTGCAGAGGTTACAGTACATATTGTTGGAACTGAATTTCAAGCTCCTGTTTTTCAGAAACCTCGTTATAGTTTTATTGTATCTGAGGATATTGGACCACAGTCTACCGTTGGAACGGTTTCTGCTTCAGGTTGGCACTTATTTTTTAACTTGCTCTTTTTTCATGTATTTTGAATCGGCAAATGCATAATGCTTTTAGGATCTTAATCTACGATTAAAATATAATTTTTGTTTCTTTGTTTCTTTTTTCTCACAATTAAATTAATTGTACTTAAATAAAATATATTTATGTATGGGGCAAACGTATACACAATTTTCTCCTAAGAAAGTCAATTAGATATGTTACAATTTTTAATTTGATACTATGTAGGAAATGGAAGAGTTCGATATTCCGTAACATCCGGTGACCCTAAATCCCTTTTTTCCATTGATTCGTACACGGGAGTTATTAAAACTTCATCAAGATTAGACCATGAAGAGCAACCAGTCTTCCGTCTAAATATTCAAGCTAAGCTTGATCAGCACGAAGTCATCAGTTACTGTCAAGTAAGACATTCCTCAACAATTAGTAGTAACCAGACAGTCTTATTTATTTCAGAAGCATATAGAATTACATTACTTATTTCGAATCTGGAATTGTAGGTTGAAATACGTGTGAACGATGTAAACGATAATGCTCCGAAGTTTGGATCAACACAACTAAAGATTTGGGTACCCGAGACAGCGGAAGTGGGATCAATTGTTTTCGTTGCTTTTGCCACAGACGAAGACAGTGGAACGAATGGCGAAATAGTGTATTTTGCTGTCTCGAATCCTTACGGAATTTTTAAATTGGATAAGAATGGACTTCTAACAGTTCAGAGACCTTTGGATTATGAGTCATTTAAAGAATATACTGTTGTAATTGGTGCAAGAGACAATGGATCTCCCCAAAGACGATCTGAGAACTTGACTCTTCAAATTGAGGTGCAGGATTCTAATGACAATGCACCAGTGTGGTATAAGGTAGGTGAAAGTTTTCTCTTGGATGATTCAGTCAGTAGGGTTTTTTTTAACATTTACATCATACTCATTGATGATTGATGTATGGTGTATTGATGGATGTCATTTAGTACCAAAAAACTGTATTTTATTAGGTTTTTTAAAAGGATAAATCATAATTTGAGAGCATTAAGCAAATTGTGCATCGTTTTATTACGAACGAAAATGTTTGCTTCAGACGAATTACAGAATTTGAGATCGTATTAAGGGAGCTTGATGAAGGTTTGAAGATGAAGTAGCCACAAATTTTGTTTTTTTCTGCTTCTAGACTCGATATGAATTTTGGATCAGGGATAGATCTCCGGCTGGGACTTATGTTGGTCGTGTAACTAAACGGGATAAGAATCCCAGTGGTGCAATCAAGTTTCAGCTCCAGCCTTCTTATGCAGGATTCAGAATTGATCCAGATTCCGGTACGATAGTTTTGAAAATATTAAAATTAATTAGCCGATAGTTTTGCGTAGATTCGTAGATTCTAATAATTGTGCTAATAAATTTTAGGGGTCATCAATACTACGATGCAGTTCTATCGTAATATCTCGAGTCATGAGTTAACAGTTGTTGCCTACAATCAAATTGTTACGCAACAAAAAGCAGTTTTTAAAGTCTTAGTTCATATTGGGGACTTGGGATCTAAAGGAAGGTCAAAATCAGAGTAAGTTTTCATTTCTTGTGGTTTTTTTATTGATAGCTAATCATAATCTATTCATTTCAAAACATTCCAGTCAGCTTTAGGCATAAGAAAAACTGAATTTAAGATTTCAGGATTATAAATAATAATTAAATGTTTTTAGATCTGACGAACCTGATTCAGGAGTAATACATTACTCGATTAACGTTACAGAATCATTGGAAATTGATTCGGAAATCATGCAGGTTTGTAATTGTTTTATTGCTACTTCTATATCGCAAAAATACCCGATCCAATCACAATTTATAATTAAAATAGCAAACTGCTGGATTTACCGTATTTCTATCGGAAGATATTAATTCTTGTAACAATAACTCTGTATGCTGTACAGATATAGCTTAATATGTGGGGCACTTTGATATTAACTTAGGAATTTTTAATTTATAGGTTGTCGCTTTGGACGAAGATGTTGGCAATAATGCCAGAATTAGCTACAAAATTGATGAACCTGCGCTTCAAAACATCATAGATGTGTACCCCACAACTGGAATTTTATATTTAAAATCTTCGTTGGATCGAGAAATTCAAGATCGTTATATTGTAAAAGTTGTAGCTATGGATCACGGAGTGCCCCCACTTTCGTCAACAAGCACAATTCACCTAACAGTTGTTGATGAAAATGATAACTCACCAAAGTTTGAACAGGTACTTACAACTAGTATTCAGTAATACGAATTATTGCCTTTTAATTTTGAAATAGAATTTTTATTCTTTACACTTTTTAAATTTTTCCTCAACTAACTTAATTTTTTTTTCCAGGAAATGTTCCAGTTTTCTTTGAGGGAAAATAATGCACCAGGCACAGTAATTGGAAAAGTCACAGCTCATGATAGAGATTCTGGAGAAAATGGTTCCATAAAGTATTATTTCCAACCTGCTCATGAAGATTTTGCCGTTGATTCCATATCAGGTATATCCACTGTCCATGTATGACACTTCTTAATGTTCAATACCTGTGCATACAAATACTTTACAGAAAATTGCTTATCCATTTTAGGTAAAATAACTGCAAAATCATCCTTGGACCGAGAAAAGCAGTCATTGTATGAACTTCAAGCTGTAGCAGTGGATCAAGGAAATCCTCCACAACAATCGGAAGTTATTGTTCAAGTCACCTTAACTGATGAAAATGACAATGAACCTCAAATTGTGGAACCGGATCATGATTTTCTTACCGTACGAGAGCATTTACCTGCAGGAACAGAAGTAGCTCGTTTGCTTGCAAATGATCCTGACGATGGGAAGAATTCTAAAATCTCTTATTCACTTATCAATGGTAAAAAATCTTAAAATTCTGTTCTTTTTAACATTGTATCACTTAATAGCTGACTAGAATATTGACTTTATTTTCTTTAGATGGGTTTACTGATGGAGATGACTTTGCTATCGATAGTGAAAGTGGAGTAATAAAAACGAAAAAAGTTCTTATTCGTGATAGTAAGACATTTTATACATTGAGGGTCAAGGCTCGTGACGGAGGGTCACCATCCAGAGACTCGAGTAGAGAGTACCGAATTGAAGTATTGGATGTCAATGATAAGCGACTTGACTCGCTGTTTGTCCCATCAAAGCTTTTATTTAAGGTATGCTGAAAGATAGTTTTTTTTGCCAAATTAAACCTACTAAAGTAAGTAGCAAATTTCATTAAGTGTTTGACATTTTACAAACAGGTATCTGAAAATGTCACTGTGGGTCATGTAGTTGGTTCTGTCATTGCTAATTTAGACGAAAAAGATGAAAAGCCTCAAGTAAACTATATGATCACTGGAGGAAACACTCATGATTCCTTCGAGATTCATGCAACTTCCGGTTCCATTGTTGTAGCTAACGAGCTGAATTATGAAGAAACTTCCCATTACATTATACAAGTCAAAGCTCTGCTAAAAACCACTTCAAATGTGCGAGTTAGTGTAATCTCCGTAGAAATAGCTATTCTAGACGTCAATGATGAACACGCTAAATTTGCACAAGATCCAACTATATTTTCCGTTTCGGAGAGCACCCCAATAGGAACACCTGTCTGGAATTTTACAGCTGTAGATAGTGATGGTGGTCTTAATGGCATTTTACATTACAACATTTCACACCAGGAACCGTTTGATAAGTTTCGAATCAACATGCTCACAGGCTCTTTATACTTGCAATCTCAGCTAGATTATGAAACATGTAGCTCCTACATGCTCATTGTGACCGCAACCGACCAGTCCCAAAATATAAATCGAAGATTAAATTCCTCTGTAACAGTTAATATCATGATCCATGATGAAAACGATAACGCACCGTTCTTCACTTCTCCAAATACTATAGACATTTACGAGCTTGAACCTCTGAAAACTGCATTTCATACAGTCATTGCGAAAGACTTGGATTCAACTGAAAATGGATATGTGTCATATCACATACTGTCTGGCAACGACGAAGGGATTTTCAATCTTAACTCTGAAAACGGAAGATTATCCTTGTCCAAACCTTTGAAGCGGGATGTGAAGCGTTATTCCTTAAATATCAGTGCTACAGACCAAGGGCGATCTCCAAATGTTGCGGCCCAAGTATTGTCAATTACAGTAAAAGCTGATCAAAATCATTCTCCAAGATTTTCCAGTCCAAGATACGAAGGGAAAATAGTAGAAAACTCTGCAGTTGGGACTCAAGTGTTAAAAGTTATGGCCATCAGAGGAGACCTGGGTAAAGAAATAAGATTTTTATATTGTGCATTTATTTCAGTACAAAGAAGTTATGACATTATGAAATTATTACAGTTATGAAGTGATAATGACATTTTTTTAAATTAATTTAATTTGCAGATCGAAACGCAAGCTTGCGATATTTGATTCCAGAAGGATTAGGAGATGGCAAGTTTAAAATTCATCCCACAACTGGATTCATTTCAGTTGCAGGTCCAATTGATCGGGAGCAGGAAGACGAGTACTCTCTCATGGTTTATGTTCAAGATGATAATCAGTTGTATGTGTATGACACAACCACGGTAATAATACGAGTGCTAGATGACAACGATAATGCTCCAAACTTCCATGACTCATGTACTCCCTTAACGGTTCCTGAGAATAATGAACTTGGGGTGATTCACGTTTTCACTGCGGAAGACCCTGATGAGGGAAAGAATGGAGAAGTTAGCTTTGCCATTGCTGCGGGCAATGTTGAAAATATGTTTAATGTTGATTTACACACTGGAAAACTTACCGGAAGACCTCTTGACCGAGAGCGTCGAGCTCATTATCATTTACTAATTGCTGCTCAAGACCAAGGAAATCCCTCAAGAAAAACTACTTGCAACCTTACCATCAGCGTTGATGATGAAAATGATTCCCCCATTACTTTTGTAGCACCTACTAAAGCTGAGGAACAAAGGTATGTTAGATGATCTTTTGCTAAAATATTATAAGTAAGAATGTTATAAAATTCTAAAATCAATGAAAATCATTTACAGCCTTCTCCGCAGTATTAGCTCACCAGGATTCCGTGAAACCCAATCTGGTCAACCAATTTACTCTGCATCTATACCAGAAAATGTGCCTATTGGAACTACTGTCTTGAAAGTTCAAGCTAATGATGCAGATATTGGAGTCAATTCGATTATCAAGTATTCGCTAAACAATGAAAGTCATTGGCACTTTACAATTGATAACACAACAGGGTCTATAGTCACGGCAGGGTAAGTAATTTACAAATTGGTTCGTTTACTCCTCATCCTTTTTCCATAGACTAAGATTAATAAAATAAATGATTCTTTTTGTAGGGCATTGGATCGAGAAAAGATTAGTAGCTATATGTTTGAAGTTGCGGCAACGGATGGAGGGCTGTACGATTCTAGGTCTTCAACTGCGTCAGTTCATTTTACCATTACAGATAATAATGATAACAGGCCTCAATTCCGAGACAACCCTATTGTTGCCAAAATACCTCCGTATACTAAACCAGGGCAAAATATAGTGCAAGCTGTGGCAGTTGATGCTGACGAAGGAATCAATGCAGATGTTAATTACAGGTACGTTTTAAAAAAGTTACACCTATAGTTATTTTTCCTGTGTATTTTTTTCAAATTTTAAGAACAACGATTTAACATTTTACAGCTTGGAGAGTTCAGACTCAGAGTTCAACATAAATTCACAGACTGGTCAGATAAGTCCGGTTACAAGTCTTACTGCAGATAGAGGCCGGATCTTTCACCTCAAAGTCGTCGCAACAGATCAAGGAGCCCCTTCTATGAGTTCAACAGCTTTGGTAGTAATTCAAGTAGGAGAAATTGACCCCCAGAACATTTTGAAGTTTCAAGAATCAGAATATAAAACTGATATTCTTGAAAACTCGCCTGCTGGGACAGAAGTTTTGAAGGTACGAAGAATTACATAAAAAAATATATCTGTAATTTTATAAACTACCGAAATTGAATTGTAATTTTAAATTGTGACATTACGAAATATTATAGGTTATAGCAGTTCGAAATGATGGAAGAAGAGCTCGAATACATTATTCCATTGTTGGAGGCAACGAAGATGGAATTTTTGAAATTGTTCCCAATGCAGGGCTCATAAGAATCAAAGATCCTACAAACTTGGACAGAGAAAAAGAATCCAAATTCAAATTAGTGATCTCAGCCAAAGCAGAAGGATCTCCACCTCAATTTGCTCATACTGTTGCACAAGTCACTCTTTTAGATGTTAATGATAACTTTCCAAGATTTACCCAGGAGTCATATATTGCATCCGTATGGGAAGGAAACACCAAAGGAACGTTTGTGACTCAGGTATAGGATCATTGAATTAAAAAATAGAATTAATTCATTATAAATTCTTCGTTATGATTCAAACTTTCAAATTCCTGCAGTCTTAATAATCAAATGCATTTTTTATTGACTTCAGGTTACTGCCACTGACAATGATGAAGGCTCCAATGCAAATGTACTTTACCATATAATCGATGGGAATAGAGACAATGCTTTCGTAATCGAACCCCCATTCTCTGGAATTGTTAAAACGAATATTGTATTGGATCGTGAAATTCAAGATGAATATCGTTTAACAATCATTGCAACTGATGAAGGATCTCCACAGATGACTGGAACTTGTTTTCTACATGTAAATGTGATTGATATTCAAGATCAGAGGTACAAAATTATACGATTCTAAGCCAAATAAATAATAATTATGGGTCATCGCAGATTACAGTAATTAATATTGTTTTTTCCTTGCCCTATAGCCCTGTCTTCCCACCGCATTCAGTAATTTCTGTGAAGGAAGATGTACCAGTTGGGACACTAATAACTACAATGATAGCAAATGACGTGGATACAAATCCCACGCTTGTGTACGGATTCACAGAAAAAGGAAATCCAGAAAACATGTTTTCAATTGGGAAATACAGTGGTCGTGTAACGCTAGTTAAACCATTGGATTATGAAGCAACGAAATCTTACACGGCAAAAGTTCAAGTTTCAGATTCAGTACACACAGCGTATACAACGCTTACCGTCAACGTTCTTGATTCAAATGACCACAGGCCTCTTTTCTCAAATGATGTCTATAAGATAATGGTTTCTGGTAAGTTCAAAGTTTGCATCAACATTTTTCTTTTAAGTTGGAATCGTTTCCAATTGTTCTAAATATTTTCTTGTGATTTGCAGAAGGAACAAAGGTTGGATCAAAAGTGGGTCAAGTCAATGCGACCGATGAAGATAGTGGCAAAAATGGAGTTGTAAAATATTCTCTTCGTAATCCAAAGGGATTGAAATCTCCTGGTTCTGGATTTATAAGAATTGACGAAGACTCGGGAGTAATTTACTTAAATGGAAGTGCTGTATATAAGAGTGAAAATCCATTTTCACAATTAATTGTTGTCGCAAAGGACAAGGGAAAGCCAGCCAAAACCTCTGAAGCTACTGTGTGGGTAGAAATAAGGCCATCAAGCTCCCACATACTTAGATTCTCCCAGTCCAAATACAGGTTAGTAATCTCAATTCATGAAGCATTTACAATCAGTTTTATTCAAAGGTTCTTTTTAGTTCATAGGAAAATATTAATTTCGCAATTTTTAATTATTATAGAGCAAAAATTGACAAGAGCACTAAGCCTGGAACAGTAATTACACAACTACTAGTAGAAAGAACTGACAAACTGAGCAAAAGCTTACATTACCATATATCCATTGCATCTGGAAACGATGGGGAATTCTTTTCTGTTAACAGGTAGGTTTTTATAAAAACGCGTAAATTAGCAGAAATGTGAAGTATTAGTTTTAGAAATATTTTGAGTAAGAACTCTGATTTTAAATGAAATTTTTTCTTTATTTTCAGTCATAATGGTCAAGTGCTTTTGGCAAAGAAATTAACCAAAAACGTTGAAGAGCCGTACGTCTTAGTACTTTCTGCAGATTGTGTAAACATGGAACAGTGTAGTTCAGTTACAGAACTTGTAATTGAAGTTTCCTCAACTGCAAATGCTGGACCTATATTTGAAAAGTCTAATTACAAAATAGTTGTGAGTGAAAGTAAACCTGTGGGAAGCAACTTGATAAAACTTCAAGCTACAGATACAAAATCTAATGGAACAGTGGTTTACGACATTACATCAGGAAACAATCAAGATATTGTAGAACTTAATAGAAACACGGGTGTTCTGTCTTTGAAACGCAGCCTTGATTATGACTCAGTAGACCACTATACATTTGTCGTCAGAGCTCAAGACGGAAGTGATAAGGCAAAAGTGTGGAACCTTACAACCGTTGAATTGACATTAGAAGATGATAATGATCACGAGCCTAAGTTTTTGTTTTCTCAGTACGTTGGAATGGTTGGGGAAAACGAACCGATTGGAACAACAGTTTGTACAGTTAGAGCAACCGATCTGGATAAAGGGATTTATGGAAAGTTGCAATATTCGATTTTGGATGGGGATGGAAAAGATAAATTTGTTATTGCTCCAAGTACTGGAGTTGTAACTACTAATACAGTGTTCGATTACGAGGCAAAAAGTAGATATTATGTGACAGTGCGTGCAAATGATATCGGGGGAAAATCTTCGACTGCCAAATTGCAAATTGAAATCGAGTCTAGAGATGAATTTCCACCCCAATTTGTTCAGAAAAGTTACAAATTCGAGATTCCAGGAAATGCTGAACCAGGTCATATTATTGGACGGGTTGAGGCTATGGATCAAGATCGTGGACCTGATGGGCGACTCGTGTACCAGACATTAAAGCCCAATGGAATCTTAGCAGTTAATCGTACAAATGGTGTAATAGTTCTAAAAACTGTGCCTAATGCTGACATAAATTCCACTATAACAATTATGGCTTCTTCAGGAAGGCCAGGGTCTAAATCAGTACTTGCTGATGCAGAAATTGTGCTTGGAGAACCACTTAAAGAACTAGAAGTTGCCTCTTCAGCAATGACAGACTGGGTGTTAGGTTTATTAGGAACGACGCTACTTCTATTATTTATAATTTGTGCCGTATTCCTTCTGTTACATTTAAAAAATAAGAAACAATCGAAAAAAGGAAAAGAAGAAGCCTTTCAAAGCCCTAATTTCGATACGTTAGACTACGCTCCTACAACAATGAGAATTGGAAGTACAAAACCGGATAGCATTTATGGGTCACATTACGGGAACCTGATGGACATAAGAGGAAATGACAGGAGACGGATGAATAACACCATATCCGAATTGTCCGATCAAAGCAATTCAGCATCTAGTGGTAGAGGTTCTGCTGAAGATGGAGAAGAGGTGGAAGATGAAGAAATCTGCATGATAAATGAAGGGACCCTTGCTCAACAACAGCTACGTGGGGCTGGTATCTTGGACTCTGGAATTCAAGATGATGATGACAATGCGTCACAAACTTCTGCGAAAAATACTCAAGAATATCTAGCAAGATTAGGTATAAGACCCAAAGTTAGTGAGGGAAGTCAACACGATTCTCAATCAGAATGGGGCTTGTCTCATAATCCTCATAATTCAGATGGACTTGACAATCTTCATCTTTATAACGACAAAGATGGTAGGGGAGTGGATATTTCTGCTCTAATTTATGCACAAATATCCGACGATCTCAATCATTCCGTGTCCGAAGACAAATCAAGCGTGAGTTACAAAAATGTTCCGCAACCTTCAGTCACGGGTTCACTTAGCTCAATAGTTCATAATGAGGAAGAACTTGCTGGTAGTTACAACTGGGACTACCTTTTAGACTGGGGTCCTCAATACCAACCACTTGCTCATGTCTTCTCTGAGATCGCATACCTCAAAGAAGACAGTTCTAATCGCTCAGAGCCTCAATATTGTGGCATTCATTCTCGTAATGTTTCTAGTAATCAGTCATCCGAGAAAGGGACCAATCATCAAAACTTCGTCGGTAGTGTTGGTAGTAGTAGAGGCACTAATGCACCTAGAACAGGTCCTTTACCCCCTTTGCCAATTTTGCCAAGATCCCCAATTCCTAACGATATTAGTTTTGCATCTGGACCTATATCACCAAGTTTCTCTCCAGCGTTATCTCCTCTAGCTAATAGATCCCCTTCAATATCTCCTCTTGGTGGAGTTACAACGAATAATATTAGACCTTCTCAATTTCATGAAAGCTGCAGAACTGAGTCCGATTTAGGAATGTAACCACATTATAATACTTTTAGTCCATTGAGTTTTCTACATGTTTTGCCATTTGTTTTCTTTTAAAGTCGACCTATGGCTGTATTTTTTAAAATCTTTGACTTTTCATGAATAATCATCATTTGCTAGAAGGTCCATATAAAATTCGGTTTTAACACAACCAGTGCCATACATGCATGTCCAATGTCATATAAAATTAGGTATTTTGTCCCTGAAAGTCCCCCAAATCATGAGAGATAACATAGATTCGTGTGGAATAAGGCTAAAATTATTACATAAATAGGTAAATGCTACAGGCTTTTGTTTCTAGTCCAGAGTTTTATAGACTTGATTATTTTGACGAAATCTTATACAAGTTAAGTTGATAACTTGCAAAAATTTCGATAAACCAATGCATCTTGTAGGTATCAATTTGCCGTTAAGATTCATTTTCGCCACATAGATTTTTAAGATAAAAAATAGAAAGTAAGTAACGATGTGCTATCTTGCGGTATTCTATACTGCCATTGCCAATACCTCCGTGACTATAAATGTCACTAATAGTATTTATTCAAGTAGAAGTTTTAGATTTCTGTTCCTCGTGTCATAAGTACAAGCCAATTATTATTACTGGAAATCCATTAGGAGGCAACAGGATTTAATATTTAGATTTTAAGACATTTTTTAACTTTTAGCTAGTAATTAGTATATTTAGAGTAGTGAAATCTCATCGTTTAAAAGAATCCTTGAAAGGTGTGACAAAGTACTTTCATCAGGAATTCTGAAACCCCGCAAACCTAAAAGTAGTTCTGATAATAATTTTTATATGTTGTTTTTATTCGTTTATCAGTGATTTTATCAAGTGTTAATTTCTTAAGTTTAAGCATTATCAAAATATCATGAGGTTTAAAGCAAGTTGAGAAACTGCTTTCCCGAAACACTCACTACGGTTGTGATTACTTTATAAAATTTGCATCTTGCGTCTTGTACAAAGTGCAGACGTAAACTCTGAAAATTGTGCAATGGTGGAATTCGAATTAAATTAATCAATTAGTATCAGTTTTACAATTATTTATGAATATTTATTGAAAAGTGTGTTCTATTGTTGATATTGTACTGTTGATTTGTAATTTTTTGTAATCTTCCGTTGACTCTGTAATTTATATTAGATATTATAACTGTTGTGTGTAAAATTGAAAAGTTTTAGTGTATAAGAATGGCATGATCATTCAAAGGGTACCTTATAAAGGCTTTTACTTAAGTTAAACGCCAACCTAGTTACTTCTCTGACTATTCTTCACTAGATTTAGTATAATTAACAAAGCCACCAATTTTCGGTTCGAATGAGAAGAATTAATCACGATTGTACTCACCGTCAGTATTATTTGATGTTTTGTAAGACGATAAGCAACGCGAAAATAAATGTTTCAGAATATTATTACAAGAGTTTGTGACAAAATTGATTTCATAATATTATTATAAAGACATTAATCAATCATTTTGCAGTAAATTCTTACGGTTCATACTTGTTCATACTGATTTGCATAAAACCGGTTTTGCTCTCAATCAAAAATTAGAATCAAAATCCCGTCTAGTTAAGATAAAATGAATTCTGGTTTTGATTAGATAATTTTTAACGGTAGTTTCTGATTAAGCAACTTTTTTTTCCATTGAAGCTATTTTTAAATTTTGAATTGATTACTTGCTAGCTCGTTTATAAAAATTTTTCAGACAGGCATCTTAAAAAAACTTACAAAAAGAACTTCAATTTGTGAATTTGTCGTTTCACTGTTATATTAATTTACTGATAAACGGGAAATCCTTTAAATTATTTTCAATCATTCAATCTGCTATGATTTCCAATTTACTGCACTTTGTAGACTTTTAGATAGTTTCACTTTGTTCGCGATGCATTGGCTTTGACGTTTTTAGAGTTATGATTCACGAAGTTGTCAGCAGCATAACATACAGAATCCCAATTAATATTTTTTTTAGATTTTCCAAGATGTCTATACAACTAATCAAGAAATAATGCAAAAGGTAAAATGATTCTGATAGTAATTACCCACCTTATGATTTGCATAGAAATACTGTCTAAAACGAAAGTTTGCATTATAATTATGATTGCATAACGTTCCCTAACTAAAAAAGCCTGACAAATGGGTGCACGAGTTTGATCCAGGGTAGGTGGCTTCGAGGGCAATTCACCTTAGAACATGTTTTCTTACTTTTGTTTGTTTAAAATGGGCTAGCATCACACTATACTGATACTATGCATATTCATCTATGCATCATATTTTTGGAATAATTTTAGCAAAAATCCACAACCATTAAAGGGACTCGTTAATACACATTGATTGGTACAAATATTGAATTTTACTCCGATTTTCCGCAACCTTACAATAAGGAGAGGTATGACACGACCTTTCTCTCGACTTTTAATACAGTAATTTCTTATGAGGACGATGATGTTAAGAGAAAGTTCATTTACATTAATAATTTATCTAAAACTTTATCGATATCAGTTAAGTTACTGAGATTTCGTCATCATCCTCTCGACTGGGTGTGTTGCTACCCGGTGAATAATCTGCTGAACCCATGGCATGTCTACTGCCCATGGGAGACAATGGGGGTGACTCCATTTTTGCAGAGTTCATATCGTCATTGTTCGAATATGATAGGGATGGAGAATTTAATGGAGAAAATTCAGATAAGTCCACTTTCTGCTTATCACTCGATGCATCACTCAGGTCCGGATGGGGATTGTTTTTATTTGGAAGAGTTTGCTCTCTAGAGCCACCACTTGCTAGCAATTCTCGCTCTTTCGAATTCCTCCATTTCATTCTTCGATTTTGAAACCAGATTTTTACCTGAAAGAAAGCATTTATTTTAAAATTAGTGATTAGTTAGTACAGCTAAATTATGCACCGTGCAAACCAACGTGTTCCAGGGCAATTGGTTTGGGTATTTTTCTTATTTAGGTAATCTTTGTTTTGAGAATTTTGTTTTTTTATCTCAAGGGAACATTGCATAGACGAATAACGTAAACAAATTAAAATCAATTCAATTAATTCTCCTAGAGAGGAAAAATCAAAATTAAAAAAAACTCCTCTAGATTAGATTACCTGAATAAAAACACACCTGAAATAATTATCCTGGAACACGTTGTTGCAATCGATGTGTATTTTTAAAAAATCTAAAATAGCATTTGTAGCCCTTTAACTATCGTACTTTACTTCGTGAAAACACTTTAAATATTAAAATATAAAATCATCTCTCAGTCCATTTCAGGTTTTTTATCGCATTTTGAAGTTAATATGGCTAATGACTTAAATTGTATAGAGATATTACTGAAGTTTCCCAAAATTGCCTCCGGCATCATTTCCACCGTTATAGCTCTGGACTCAACAGTATCATCAACAAAATTATATGGTAACTTTTCCTTTTATCTATTCTCGCAACTCGACTGCAATAATACCGTGTTCTTTTGTATTAATTTGCTTATAAAATAATATATCCGTGTTGTTCCTTGTGTACCAGCTAAAATGTTAAATATATGACTTTATTATATATCCCTAGTCACTGAAGTCTTGTGAGGCTGTTAATGTTTATTTATATTCTAATACTTGGTTCTCTTGATCAGATTTAGATCTGTTATGCACTCTTATTTCAATTCGTATTTACAGCATATCAGTAATATTTCCACTTATTGTTAGTATACTTTCTCCAAAACTTTGTAGTTTTCCCATGAATAAACACTCCTCGTGCAAATCATTGAATCACAAATTAGAATTAAACATTTTCTGACGTTTGAAAAAGATTTGTAAAACTGACTAGGAAACATAAGCCTTACAATTATAGGTTAAACTGCCTACAACATATAAACGGTATTCAGCTTTCAAACTTAAAGGAAATATAATTTCAAAGTACAAATAGACTCACTAAAGTCTAAACGGATAAAAGAGATTAGCCCAAAGCTTATTGAATCATCTAGAAAAGCATGAATAAATGAGAGATAAACTAAAAAAACTCAAATACACTTTATTCCATGTAATTCTATGTAATGTAGCAGACAGAGCAAATAACAGAGGATGTAATTTCACCCGTATACCTCCACTTACAAAGAACATTCTCCTTCATCATCATTCGAGGGTGAGTTATTATTTTTTTTATTCTTTATTCTTTGCCCTTACTTTATAATGCCCTTACTTCATAATTTAATAGAATACGATAAAAATTTATGATAAGTTAATAATCCCAGAAAGCACACACAAAAAAGTGAAAGTAGTTTATATACTATATAAATCTTTCACAAAGTATAATCCACCTACCAAAAGCTAAGACTTTATATACTAGACAGAAATACCATCTGGGAAAAAGATGCATTGTGATGCATGTACGTATTACTATCTTATTATTATTATTATTACAATGATGAAGAGTGAACCAAGTGAATTAATGCATATGGCACGGTCTCACATAATAGTAAGGTGAGATTGTGAGATAAACTGGACTTTCCTTCTCTCCAAGTTTGTGTTGCATGGAATATGAGAAAATAATGGAATCAATGAGATCAAGTTACTTTTATTTTTCTCAGTGGTGGTACACACTGGTAGTTCCAATACGGCTTTACTTATTTAGAGATAAAGTTCCTTAAAATAAAATGTGGCTTTGGTTCCTTCCCTTAGTTTTACTCTTGTTAGTTACACTACTAGAAAACCATATCACCTCATATAAAACTAGCATTAATCTATAAAAACTACGCATATATCTTTATTATAAATATAAAATGAATATAAAAACTATACATATATTATTATGTATAGAGGATTTGGTGTTTGTGTAGCATCTGGGAAAAAGGCGATGATGAGGCCGAGGAAAGACTATTAGAAGAAAAAGAAAGCGAAAAAGAAAGTAGGGATTAAGTGAATAAGAAAGGATAGCAGATCACATCACACAAAAAAATCAGTAGTGGTCTACTGGCAGTGGTTGGTACATTTATATATAGAACGTAGCAAACTCTCATACGTATTTCATACCCATACGACTTCTACTTCTACTCCTACCACCATCACCACCACTAAGGAACATAACACTAACATGAGATGAGATGAAAGATGGGATAATATTATTATGAGCTGGGATTATAGTGGTGGAATTCTAATGTGATGGCGCATAAAATACACTGTCTCCAAATGCGACAACCAGAAGATATGGGCAAAAGCTTTATTGAGCTGATCAAGAACAACATGCGCATATTGTGACAGATTGTGGCGATTTATCAAAAGTAATTGCTCAAGTGGAAAGGAATCAAAGGAGAAAGCATAAGTACACACATACAGAGTCACTCTACTAATATTATACACAAGTAGTAAGTGAAAGTCAACTGAGCTCTAGTAGAAAGTAGTAGAGGGTGAAATGCTCTTATAACAATGATGATATGGAACCAAGTGGTAAGGGATATGATGACGAGAGGAAGAAGCAAATGCACCCCATATCCATATATTCCAGTAGTGGTGGTAGAGTTTGTACTCCTAAGTAGTGGCAGTAATAATAATATTACCACCACTACTACTAGTAAGTAAGAGTTAGTAAGGAGTAGTAGTTTTTGAATCTGGTAAAAGGTTGGCCGCAGTCCATTGGCTAGAGGAGAGTCGATAAAGCCCCTCAGCATGCCCACAAATGAAGATAAGAATAGGGATTCGTCGGAATGTGCGAATGAGGAAGGCCACAGATGTTACATCTGGGGAAATCTTACACATCGGTGAAGAGAGAAAGCAATGTTGGTTCATAGATTCATTTGAGTACTCTTAATGATTCCCTATATCAATATATTATTAGGCTTATGGCAAGGGCGAGAATGACTCGGAAGAAGCCACTTGAGGGTATAATATGGAAAAACAATGGCTCAATTCATTTTTTATACTCATCGACCACAGTGGAGTCAGTTGCTCCCTATTGTCTCTAATCCACTCGTCCACCCATCATCATAATACCGACAATATTACCCACTTTCTCTTATCAAATATACTTTTTTTCCTTCTTTCTTACTCACACTACTTTCTTACTTTCTTTTTCTTTTCTTGCCAATAATAATCCAACTAGTTTCCTCTATTCCATCATCATCATCATCATCATAAAAATAGATTCTTGCTTTTTTTCTTTAGCATTATTATTATTATGGCTAAATACAATATTCAACTTGCCATACTGTACCTACGGACTGTTGGCAGTCTAGACGAAAGTAGAAAGGGAAGGAAATGTCATCATGGTGTTTCATTTCGGAAACATGTACACTTAATTTCCGTTATGGTAAAAATGTTTGATTGCAAGAGGGTTTGATATATAAGTATTAATGAACTTTGGTCTCTAGTGGGAGATAATTAGCTTCGATTGTTGAGTATAATATAGAGTGATTATTTTAAGGGTTGGTTTGAAATGAATATTATATATGGGAATTAAAGAGATTTCTTGGTAAGAGAGAGAATGATGATTTTATACCTGTGAGTCTTTTAGCCCCAGTTTCTCTGCAAGCTTTTTCCTATCCGGTTTTGATATGTACTTCTGTATTTGAAATCTCTTTTCTAATCCTTTGCGTTGCAAGTCGGAAAACACTGCCCGTCTCATCATTCCTCTTCTAGGTTTCCCTCGGGAGCCGCCAGCCCATGGAAATGTTCCGGGTAATGGGAAAACACCTCCGGCTCCGGGATGGGGTCCTGCAAAGTTCACACTCACTGTGAGAAATATGGAATAAAGGGTCATAAAACGGTACTGATGTTGAAATACCTCTTTGCTTCTGTCCTTCACTGAATAAAATATCAATTTTGGCTACACCAGTAACAAATTGAATCTAACTGACGCTAAATTGATACTGGATACCAATACTAGTTGTGTTTCATATAAAAAAGTGAATACGTATGAAAGATGCCTTTTTAACTTGCCTAATTCCTTTAAAAAAGAGCACAATTTACACTAATTGAAAGTCCTTAGTCAAAAGATTCTTCATTATAAATAATAAAAAGAAGAATGGAATATGGTTATTTATACCCTATGGAAATAATAAGGTGGTATAAATTCATACAAGAACGAATACTAGATGGGAATAGTACATTATAAAAAACACCTAATAAAGACTAACAAGGGAATAGCCTAGAGATATTTATGTGTTGTAAATTTCATTCATGCATTCATTTTCATGTCTATTAACCTCTGATGTTCCGGTTATTAGCCTTTGATTCCTTTTTGGAAGGAACTACCATACAAAAGTCAAAACAACATTCATCGTCTCCCTTAAGGCTATTTATCAGACAACAAAACAGAACAAGGGCTCAAACTCAAAGAAAATGTCTGAAGTATATACAGGAAATGCGAAAGCTTTAGACAAAAGCCCTAAAGCCCTTTATTACTTCAGAATGCAGATGCGCTTTGTATGGTTGACACGTAGTAATAAAAAATAAAAAGCTTATTTTGGTATGCATTTCTATGAAAATTAAAGTGTCGTCTACAACTGATGAGGAAATTTGATTCTAGCCTAGAATATAATATTATTAATAATTCTCCAAAACAAGGAAGTTTGCTTTAGTGATTTGTAGTCGAGAATAGCTTCAATGCACTTCGCGACTCAGCTTGGTTTTTATTATATAATAGAATGAGAGATTGGTAAAGTCTATTAGAGGAAATTATGATGTGTAGTCAAATGAGTTACATGACTTTCATGATAAATTCATAGAGAAAGTGATAGCCTATATATTGGCACACTTACTATATCGTGTCACACACACACACAATGTGTCGGCAAATGCAGCAGACGCCGACGGTCAACTGTCAACGACAGATTAACTTTATTAAGTAGCGGAGCTACTTCATGTGAATGCTCTTATCTTGGTGTCCGTCCGTCTGTCCGTCTGTAAACGCTCTAACTTTTTGCACATAATCCATTTTTAAAATGTCTGTTTTCACATATGAGTAGTTGAGGTCAAGTGGCAGGTCAAGTTCGATAATGACTCAAATCCGCCCCACCCTCTTGGCTCCACCCTCTGTACCAAATAGGTCAAGGGTCCTGCCAAAGGGTTGGAGTTGGGGCAATGTGAGACTCACGTGTTTTTGGCTGTCATAGTGGACACTAGTAATTTTTAACACATTTTAAACCAACCTCACCCACTGGGGAGTGGCTAAATCCATAAAATGATCTACTTGTCAGTCTAAATTTTCTCAGTCTGTCCGCCTTTCAATTTTTTGCGATTTTACAGTCTGTCAATTTTTTTCAATATATGTCAATTTGTCAATTTACTCAGTCTTTCAGTTCATCGACAATCATCTAAGCTTGCTCCGCTACTTGATCACATTCGTTTGTAATGGTTTATTTTATATACAAATTAAGGGATACAAGACTCAAAGAAGTGTATAAAAGCTGAGCTGAAAGTGCTTTTAACACTGTACATCTGTTACGCTAAAACTTTTATGAAAGTAGGCTAGACTTGTAGACTTTAATTTCTTTAGAAGAGTATAATATCCGTCTAGGTGTATACTGTTTTGTAAAAAATCATATTATAACGAAATGCAGTTTTACTTTTTTGGACACTGATAATAAAACTATGATGAAATTTACTATCTCATAGCTTGATTTTTATAGCCGTTTCTTAGTATTGAGATTTGCTCTAGGCTAGTGCATTTTAAGACAAAAAGTATGTGGTCTTAAGTTTCCGAGTTTTCTTAAGAAACAAACAATTGAATACTGGATTGTTGAAATTAATAAGAAATAAAGACCTGTTAAAAACGCCGGGTGGCGACAGGACAAAAGGGCATGAATATGAGGGTCGAACACTCCTCCAGGTCCAGAAGAGGATACAGCGGGTCTTGCAATCGGTTTTGTTATTGAACCACTTCCATTATTACTTATTCCGTATGCTGATAAGAATGATGCTGGGGTCACAAAGCCTAGTAAAAAAAGGATTTATTTAGTGGAGACATTCTTTTCTTATAATAGGTATGCAGATGGGACTCTAAAATAAAATGAATTTATTTTAGAATTTTAAATAAATTTTTGTCATAGTAGTAAATAAAATATAAAAAGTTGAAAGTATTCCTAGGTGAGACTATTTTAAAATTCTAAAGAAGACAATCGTCCTATTCAAAATCTTCTGTTTAAATATTATTTCCAACCAAGGCGAGCCCAATTTTCTTGTTTTATAATTTTAAGGGAGTTTCACCTAGGAATAAATTATCTTTTGGTAATTTTTTTTATTTCTAGCTTTTAATTTGTTTAGCCAATGAATAGAAATATTTGATTCAATCGACGTTTAACGTGAAAGTTATTTTTGATGCTCATCATGTGCACCCAAATTAATGAGAAGGGCATTTAGTGGTTTTTTGATATTTTGGTTTTAAAATGGATCAAGGTAAAATTAAATTGTATTTCATCATACTAATTTAGTGCTACCAAATGTTCTTAGCTGCCTACTATGATAAGCAATTCGAAAGTTGAAAATCGATTTTAATGCATGAAAGAATGAAAATTTTGTAATTTTAACCCGTTTACATCATTAGCTCACAAAAATTGTCAAGTTTTTGTAACAGGTATAAAGTCTCTACGTCTAACCCTTGGCGCTGTAGTTTTGTCTAAAGTTTTTAAGGAAACCCCCGAGTGCATACCTCAGTACTTTAGATTTCCACGCATTTCGGGGTTTTCGGGAACTTATCATCCCTCACCTAGGAAATGAAGTTGTTGTTTTGCTTTACAAAATAATCATTGAACTATAACAATTCTAATCGAATGTTAAACAATAATATGAATCCATGGCTAAGATATGCAATGCCTGTTGTTTCTATATGCGTCTTCATAAAATTTACGACTCCCCTCACTCCTAAACCATAATAATATGGCACCTCATGAATTGCAATACAAAGATGAATTTACCGTTTTTTGAGGTGAAGAATATCAACAGATAAGATGTCTTTTGTGGATGATGACATAATAGACCACCTCAGAACCTTTGTTGTTATACTTTGAAAAGCTAATTATAGGTGAAGAAATGTTAACCTTTTCTGGTTATGATGATTTACAAAGATGAAAATGTCAAGTAAGCACTGTTAATAAACGATGCAGAAATGTGAATACGAAGAATTTACTTTACGCCAAGGTAGACCAATAGTTGGCTACCAATTAGAGCCTTAATTTATATTTGTGTGAATAGTTAACACGGAGGTAATACCTGTCTACATCTTACTGTATAACTGCATTTGACACTCATTTTTTCAACTTTTTAAAACTGCACTCAAGAATGTTGAGTTGATTCAATGCATATTCGACTTTTTGAATTCTCTGCATAGGAAACAAAGGAAATATCCTTATACACAAAGATGTCCACTAAAAATAGTTTTTTCAACTTTTGTTTCCACCTTGTCTGCTAGGGAGGAGTAAAACAAGGTTTTTCTAAACAAAATTGGTTATTTCTTATGAATTTTTACTTCATAACGACGTCCTTACTTCGTAAAAGGATGGGTGTGTGTGTGGAGTATATAAAGTGGATAGATTAGTTAATTGCTCCAGATTTCGAACGGTAAATTCGTTCCTCGTTAGGAGGCTGACTAAAAAGTAAGAAAACTTATGAAGTACCGTAAAACGCGATTTAGAACCCCCCTCGGTTTAGAGCCCCCCCCCCCAAATAACTCC